>WNNJ02002439.1:0-63555 GCA_012934845.2 Pomphorhynchus laevis
GATAGGATATAGTTCAGGCTAAAAGTCTGTTAAAAATTTTGATTTGATGTTTTTACAAATTTGTGTGATTTTCTATCATAAAATTCATAAAAGCATTTTTGTTGGACATGACTTTAAGTTTCATATGATAGCTATAATTTCAATTTCTAATTTAACCGTTTAATTCTTCCATGCTGAGGACGTAGCATAATTCAGTTCACGGTGGTGTAAAATATACATATTTGCTATTGATAATTTAGAAGATATTGCTAAAATTATTTCAAAAGCTATTTAGCCGCCGGAAATAATATGCCATCAAATTGACAATTGAGAAGTTCAGTTTCGAAGCTTTCAAATTTATTCACTTAATCTTTCGTTTATTGTAAAATTCAAGTACAAAACTCGAAAGCTCAAGTCAAATATCTATAAAAAACTAAAAACTAAAATCAAATTAATGACACGTGAAATGGTGTAAAATCAGGTGGTGTAAAATCAAGTGGTATAAAATCAGGTGGTGTAAAATCTACAGATGATTACAAAAAAAATAAAAAAAATCTTTTTAATAGTTTATAATAATTTTAAAGTACTAGTGATAAAATGTGTAGCTAAATAACAGTTAAAAACAACAGTTTGCTATATCTTATTTGTTTACTTGTTTTGTAAAATTTCATATTTAATTTTAATTATTAAAGTTTGGTTGATCGGTTTGGCAATATAAGAATCAATCATAACTGATTTTAATTGTTTGAATGTTTGTGGTGATTATCTGTTATTAATTGTAGTTTAAATAACTTAACTACCATTAATTATAGTTTGATTTTATAGCTAGTAATAATAAACTCGTATTCGAAATTAGATCTATAATGTTGTCTGAACAATTTAGAGTGCGTTAGATGATGAAGTCACATATACATATTTTAATGATATAAAACAGATAAGTATCGATAATAAATTATTATATAAATAGTCTATAAATAGTTTAATTGATAGTTCTAAAACTATTTCTATAATTAGTTCTATAAATAATTCTACAAACACTTCTACGAATATTTCTATAAATAGTTTTATTAACAGTTCAATAAATAGTTTTATAAATAGTTCTATAGGTAGTCAAATTTACAATTTTATAAATAGTTCTATAAATTCGTTTCCAATCCAAATTATCACAAGAAGGCGAGAAAACAGGAATATTTATTTGATTAGAAAAATCCAATATTTCGACAGCACTACGGCACGTCATCTTCAGGGTGATGTATATATTAATATCTCAAAAATAGTACCTAATAAAAGTTTGAGATAATAATATATACAACCCTGAAGATGACGTGCCGTAGTGCCGTCGAAATATTAGATTTTTCTAATCAAATAAATATTCCTGTTTCCTCGCCTTCTTGTAATAGTTCTATATATAGTTCAATAAACAGTTCTATAAATAGTTCTAAAAACATTTTTATAAATAGTTCTGTAAATAGTTCTATAAATAGTTCAATTAACAGTACTATAAATAGTTCTAAAAACATTTCTATAAATAGTTCAATAAATCGTTTTAAAATAGTTTTATAAATTGTTCTATAAATTGTTATATATATGACATATGTCATATGTATGTTATATATAAACCGGTCTAGGGATTTGATTGCTGATCGACTGTGATGGTTTCCATTACCCTGTTTTGTCCGTTTTCCCTCGTCTATATATTCGTAACAACTATCATACCGTATCGCTCTGCTATTCGGGGGCAGGCTCTAATAATATTCATATATTACATATATAGTTCTGTAAATAGTTCAATTAACAGTTCTATAAATAGTTCTTAAATAGTTCTGCAATATTCAATACTTGCATATTTAATTGATATACAATATTTAATAAATCCATGACATTGAATCGATCTATAAAAAATAGTAACTCCACAATATTAAATATATTAATAAAAATTAAATAGAAGAATAATATTGTGTCTATAATAATTTATTCATAATCTATAATCAAATAAATTGATTAATATTTATTAAAGATGTAAATACATTTTAGAAAATGCACAATATAATTATGGTAATATTTAAAAGTAATATAATATAACTAATTCATTGTATAAATCAAATCAGCTAACTGAGTCTACATATTTAACATAATTAGAAAATAAACAAAATATAATAATGCTAAATCAAAATTTAATAATTAAATAATAAAATAAACAATTGTTATAAGATTTTTTATAATTTATATCAAGTTAAAATAAAAAATTGAAATTTAAAATAAACGTTATTTTTATGAATTGACTAATAAATAACAGACGTTGTTTCAGAATAAGAATTAGTGGTCATTAGGAGTAACTGCTATGCTCTCAGGTTTCTGCCCTTTATTTCTCGATACAACATAGCAGCGAGGCCAAATACGTGCTAAAGACGTACCTCCTCTGATTAAATTTGATTATATAGTATCTTATTCTAACAGAAAGTATATTATTTATTATCCAGCCATAAAAATTTTCCGGTAACGATTTTAAATTTATTTTTAATATTATTGTGTTGATTTATATATTTTACTATTTTCTGCTTGATGTTATTTTTATAGTAACCTAGTTTAAAATATGTATCTATTAAATTATTTAAATGATTTTGAAGAAAACCAATATCGTTACAAATTGTTGCAATTCTTAAAATTTCATTATTTAATGTATTATATTTTATATTATATGGTATGCATGAATGCTCATGCAAAAATATGTTTCTTGTAAATTTAAATATGTCATCTTTACGATATAAATTAATAGTGGTTTAAGTTAATGTTAATTTTAAATATATCATCATTCCGGAATATTAAAACCATGAAAATAAATGTACAAAAACCTTATATTTAATAGATGAATAATATTAAATAGATCAAAAATATTAATTGACAACACAATAAATTGACGTACAAAGTAGACAGTGCATTAAGCGTGCTGAATATTAAGCCGTCTACTTCAGCTATGAAATTATTGTGAATGATTCTAAAAGTCAATAAAATAAAGTAGATAAATTGTTAAATAAATTCCTAAGTTTCAACATACAATTCAGTCAAATATGTTAGGCCTGCAAACCATCGTGCTCTCACTACATAAAAGTCGTTGTGACTTAAATCTCTAAAAGAAACGAAAATAATGGTAAGAACCAATTATCATTTAAATGAATGATTTTATAAAACAATAAATTATCATTAAACCAAATTTCTTTATGTTTTAACTATTAAATAATAATTAATTTTATAATTAATTCTTTTATTTTTATAATTAATTTAATTTATTACTTGGAATTAATTATTGTAGTGATTGAAATAGATTTTCAAATTAATTTTTACAACCGTTAACTTCACTTTCCCAAATTTTTTCACATCGATGCTGAACTGATTATTCCGATAATTTCTGTAGGGTAAAGTAAACCACATACTCTTTTCGTTTGCTCATCGATGCTGTACTGTTCATGCCGATAATTGCTTTAAGTAAAAGTATATAATCTACTCTTTTCGTTTAGCTTATAGTCTAAGTTAAGCATTTACAATCAGGATCATCACAATCTAATTCGGCACTTTGGTATAATAAAAATGATGTGGGTATTAGTAAAATTGATAGTCTTGTTAGTTTTGAAATGTACATTGTAATCCTGTTGAAATATTAGACAGTAATTTTCATTAACTACAAATTTGAGTTAAAAGAGATATTAATTTTGATATTAATTCTGAAAGCTAATGATGGCTGTATTGAAATATGAAATATTTTGCTAGTAAAAGTTCTATTTCAAAAACTAATGTATTATGTCTAATCTCCCTAGTCGAAATAGCGAAAGTTGAACTATCGTTGCTATACGATGGCTTCAATTTGAAACAATAATCGCAAGACGTTTACAGTATGCGAATAGATACATTAAATTGTGATAAGTTTGTCTAATGGTTTAAATCGAAGTTATTTTAAATTATTATCGAAAATATTTCATATTATCAAATTATTATATTGCATTTCATAAGTAACCGAGTAATTTCAGCGCCAATCTTACATAATGTATCAGAAACTACACGATTCGAATCAACGAATACAACCAAAGACCGAAATGCAAGAGCTGACATTATGTAACGATTTCTTTGGACATGTAACGGACTGGTCCTTTTTGGAGATCTGCATATTCAGCAGCTTTGCTCCATCATACGCTCTATGTCATTTGCGATGGAACGGTTTGTTAAAAATAGCCAACGGCCAGCACCTGCTAACCGATGTTGTTCGATCCAATTTAATTGGATCGAACAACGTCGATCCATTATTTAATTGTATTATTGGTTTGATCCAATTGTATTTTCTGTGAAAAGTTTCCTTCGTGAATGTGCTGGAATCGATGTAGTCGAAAATGATATTCTATGGAGAATCTTAAAGCTAAGCTATGGCAACGGTGGAATTGGTATTAGAGATCCTACTTGTTCATCCGCTTATGAATATGAAGCTTCGCAAAAGCTATGCGGACTTTGTTTAGAATGATATGTGGGTTTCAACCTTAAACCAAAACAGAGGACGATCCTGCAGAAGATCCGGACGACGAAAATTTTCCACGATAAAAATGAGCATTCGGAAATCTTTCAAGTTGTGGATGCGACTCTAAAGAAGTCAATCGAGCAATTAGTCAAGAAAGGACCATCCTCTTGGCTTTCTGTATACTCCACAAATGACTTAGACACTCGAATAAGTAGTGAAGAATTCCGTGAGGAATCAAGTCGAGATATGGTATTTTACAAAAAGATGCCCCAAGGTTATGTGAATATGGAGAGCTTACTTCCATATCTCATTCATTCTCTTGTAGACTTGGCAGACTACCATCAATGCGTCATGATATAATTCGTGATATTATGGTACGTTAATTGACAGAGATATGTCTGAACGTTAAAACTGAGCTTATCTTGAGTACTGTCAATAGAAGTGTACATATCTCATATTCAGGATTGTATGGTGACAGATTGGTGCGTACTTTCCTAGATGTACGCATTTTCAACGCGTTCGAACCATCAAACATGGCCAAATCTAGTAACGCATGCTTTGAGTTTCACAGCAATAGAAAAAGGAGCAAATACTCGAGAGAGTTACCTCATTGGGACGCATCATTCATACCCATAATATTCTCAAGCATGGGTAGTGCTGGCCAGGAAGCCTCTATTCTACTGAGGAGGATGGCTCGGATGCTAGCTCAGAAATCAAGTACATCATATCAAACACAAATAGCTAAGCTTCGTTCGAAGCTGAGTATTGGTCTTTGCATGATGACTTCAAGGTGCATCCGAGGTGCAAGATCTGCAATCAATCGTCCAATGTGACGAAAACTTGTAAAAACATTTAATTTAAAAAAGATAATAATTAACAAGAAATTATTATGAAAAGTTGAAATTATTAATAATTAATAAGAAATTTTTATGAAAAGTTGAAATTATTAAATATTAATAAGAAATTATTATGAAAAGTTGAAATTATTATTCAAACGTTATATCATTCGGACTTGTTTCACATAATAGTGGCTTTAAACATACTCACAAACAGATGATTTTGTTTTGGTATACAAACAAAAAGTTCGGTAAACTGCTAAGTCTATTTCTGCTAAAGTCTCTAAAAGCATTATGAATAGAGAAATTATATATATGCATTGCTTGAATAGTTAATTTAATTTACAAGTATAAAAACTGTAAATATGTGTTTTATGAGATTTTTAAATGGTAAATGTAAGATTTAATCAAAAGCAAGCCTTATATAGACTGATAAATGCAAAACGTAGAATATATCAATGTAACGTAGAATATATTAATTTATCAAATTGTATCGATTGCATCTATAATCAACTTTATAATCGAATCTAAAATATCGATTTTATAATCGTATCCATAATATCTTTTAAAATCGTATCTACAATCGATTTTATAATCGAATCTAAAATATCGATTTTATAATCGCTTTAAACAATTTAAAATTGCATATATAATCAATTTTATAATCGTATCCATAATCTCTTTTATAATCGTATCTACAATCGATTTTATAATCGAATCTAAAATATCGATTTTATAATCGTATTTATAAGCAATTTTATAATCGCATCTAAAATATCGATTTTATAATCGTTTTAAATAATTTTAAAATCATATCTAAAATATCGATTTTATAATGGTTTTAAACAATTTAAAATTGTATATATAATCGATTTTATAACCGTACCCATAATATCTTTTATAATTGTATCTATAATCGATTTTATAATGGAATCTAAAATATCGATTTTATAATCATATCCATAATATATTTTATAATTGTATCTATAATCGATTTTATAATGGAATCTAAAATATCGATTTTATAATCGTATCCATAATCTCTTTTATAATCGTATCTACAATCGATTTTATAATCGCATCTAAAGTATCGATTTTATAACATCTTTTATAATTGTATCTATGATCTATTTTATAATCGTATCTATTATCTATTTTATAATCGTATCAATAATCGTATTTATAATCAATTTTAGAAGAGTATTAATTATAATAATTGACATAAATTGTGTATTAATTGACATAGAAATACAAAATATATATGAAATTATGTATAAATTTAGATATTCCAAATAGATATTATTTCCATCTTAACGATGGAAAGATTATCTAAAGAATATTTAACAATTAAATGTAATAACTAAATTTAATTATTAATTTGATGAGTAACGTAAAATTTCATTTACATAGTTTATTTAAGATGTAATGTTAAATTTCAAAAACAATCTGCAGAAAAAATTAAAGTGCTATTATAACTTTTATAATGACTTCTCGAGGTGACCCTTTTACCCAGTACAACGTCTTTATATTTATATTACATATAGTATATTTTAATATATATACACACTATTTTATATATTGTTTTATTCATTATATATAATAAAATACGCAATTGCAATTAACTTTTAAAGTAATGTATTGGTTTCTTAGTATAAAAAGTAACAAAAACTTAAGTAAAAAATTAACAAAATATATATTTTATATCTAAAAGTAATATTTTTATTGAAAATAAGTTTTAATAAATTGCGAATTAATATTACAAGACAATAATATTAAAAAATATTAAGAAAGCGTAATAAATTTGAAACAAAATTAGGTTTAAACAATATATGATAAAATACACGTACATTATTTTATATGTCGATAAAAAAATAAATGAGTTTTCTTCGATGCGCGAAATAAGGTTACGACTAAAATCCCTAAAATGTAAATAAATATTATTAATCACAAATTTTATTAAATACAATTTTGTTTACAATTAAATTAACAACAAACACTTTTATTCAAAACTGATTAGATAAAATCATTTAATTTGTAATTAAATTAGCAATAAACATTTTTATACAAAAATGATTAGATAAAATCATTTAATTTGTAATTAAATTAGCAATAAACATTTTTATACAAAAATGATTAGATAAAATCATTTAATTTATAATTAAAGTAGAATCATTTACTTTCATTCAAAAATGAAAAATAAAATCATTCTATTTGTAATTAAATATAAAATATAAAATTTTTTTCAATAATGATTAGATAAAATTATTCAATTTACAACTACATTCTCAACAAATAATTTTTTCAATAATGATAAGATAAAACCAGTTAATTTGCAATTTTATTGGCAATGAAATTTTTTCAATATGATGATAAAACCATTAGTTTGCAATTAAATAGAAACAAAAATTATTCAATAATGATTAATAAAACCAGTTAGTTTGCAACTATATTCTCAACAAATAATTTTTTCAATAATGATTAGATAAAATAATAATGAAACATTTTTAATAATCATTTTTAATCATTTATTTTAATACCTTTTTATTCAATAATAAGATAAAACCAGTTAGTTAATAAATTGCAAAAAAAAACATTTTTATTCAATAATGATTAGATAAAATAATTTTTATTATTGAAACATTTTTAATAATCATTTTTAATCATTTATTTTAATACCTTTTTATTCAATAATGATTAGATAAAACCATTAAGTTTGCAATTAAATTAGAAACAAATAATTTTATTCAATAATGATTAGATAAAACCAGTTAGTTTGCAATTAAATTAGCAAAAAAAAACATTTTTATTCAATAATGATTAGATAAAATAATTTTTATTATTGAAACATTTTTAATAATCATTTTTAATCATTTATTTTAATACCTTTTTATTCAATAATGATTAGATAAAACCATTTAGTTTGCAATAAAATTAGAAACAAATAATTTTATTCAATAATGATTAGATAAAGTCATCCAGTTAGCAATAAACATTTTTATTCAAAAATGATTAGATAAAATCATTCAGTTTGCAATTAAATTAGCAATAAACATTTTTATTCAATAATTATTAGATAAAATCATGCAGTTTGCAATTAAATTAGCAATAAACATTTTTATTCAATAATGATTAGATAATAATGAATAGAATAACGTGAAGGGCAAGAAGAATTTGAATAAATACAAACAACCTGGTGTTGCTGTTTCGACATATTGTGTCTCATTAGTGACAGGCACATTCCACTCTGGATGCTCAGGAAGACAGCCAACACAATATTATTCTGTAGATATTCCAGGTATATTGATTTACACCTGAAGAACATTGTGTTGGCTGTCTGAAATGAAATCGAAATGGAATTATTTAAAATTCATTACAATCAAAATTTATTACAAAATTCATTCAATCCGTCACTGATCAGACAATATGTCGAAACGGCAACACTAGGTTGTTTGTTTCTCTTCAAATTCTTCTTGCCCTCCGCGTCACAATGAAATATGGAAGAAAACAATTATTAGTAATAACTTTTATTTAGTAATGATTAGTTATAAAATTAATGACATTTATCAAAAGTCTGTTTGGAAATTAAACGATTATATATGCAAATTAACTTTCAATAAAATTACTATCAAAATAACGGAATACAACATTTTAAGAAGAATTATTGATAGTTAGGAACAAATGTTTAATTTTCGATAGATTCTGCTCGCATTACCAGAAAAACAATTTTCCTCGCAAATTCGGTAAACATTTTATTTTTTGTCTTCGCAGGAGCTTGTGAAATATAAAAATATATTAATTTGTTTTCTATTTTCGCTGTTGCTCAAATATTAAAATAATACAATAGATCAAAATTATTATTTTTTGAATATAAGATAATCAAGTCCAGTGAATTGAAAAACGATTTAAAACTCGATAAACTCTAGAGCTCTATCTTCTATCCCTTGTTTGTTTCTCGACAGTAAAAATTAAAGTTTATAGAATTTAAGAAAGATCCCTTACAGTTTCGTGAAGTTAAACTTTGATACGTCTCCAGGCTGGATAATTTCGATTTTATTGTTATTTATTTCTCTATAAATATAAATACATTCTCTAAATTTAAGAAATATTTACTTAAAATAATCATAAATTTTGTCTTAAATGTAAAATTTTTAATACGTGATAACTTATAAGTTGAATAAGTTAATATTAATATTATAACTTAATATTAATAACTTATTATTAATATTATATATTGTGAAGTCTTTTCTGAAAGCTGCTCCAAATATCTGAACGCAGTCTTTCCTGCGTTCAGATATTGGGCCTTCTGAGCGCGTTCTTCAAAATAAGCTTCGAGATGAGTGTCGTTCCCGTCGTATTAATGATCCGCTGCGAATTCATATAGTTCGTGGAGACAGAATTATCTCTTTTAGGAAAAAAGAAGTTGTTAAGCCTTTAGTAAACTCTTTAGTTGATCAAATTTCGTCCTCGTCAGTCGTGGCATGTACTTCTGAATTAGTACCTAACAGTGGACCTTCGCCCTTGTGCGAAAACATGAGCTCAACTTTGTGACTAGGGTCCCACGATCTACATTCATCGAGTGATTTTGACTTCCCTCAGTCTATCTTAAATTCTCTCATATTTAGCGTTGAAGGCTTGAAATACTTAATAAACTTAGGATTTGTCGATTATTTGTCGCTTTTCGATGTTGTATTTTTAACAGAAACAATGTTCACTGAATATGTATCCATTTCGGGGGTTTATACTTTTAACATTCCGGCAATTCTAAGGGGGCGTGGTCGCCCAGTTGGCGGTGTTACGATCGCTGTCAAGCCGCTATTTGGAAAATACAGTTGCTCCTCTTTTGAAAACTCAATTTGTCTTAAAACTCCAAATGCTTGTTTCATCGCATGTTATTTTATCCTTGTTATTCAGCTGCAGATATTATCTGGGAATTGTCACAAGTTTTGAATAAATTAGAATACCCTTCACTAGTGTTAATCGCAGGGGATTTTAATTCGCGTTTTACAAATCATCTACAGGATAAGTTAAGTCAACTTATCGATTATTTTCATTCAGTAGATCTCAGATTACATTTCCCAGAGGAAAAATGGTCGTACACATCGCATAATACAAAGAGTTGCCTCGATCTTATTTTCACAAATGCTTTATCGTACGCAACTAGATTTATCCTCGAAATATGGTTTGCTAAGAAAACACAAAATCGTTACTTGTACGTTGAAGTGTAAAAAGTTCGTCTCGTCCGCATCAGCTTCTTTGCAGCATAGCAGACGTGTAAGAATGTCCACTATTTATTTTACTGAAATATCTCACTCTCGTAATCTCCTTAGTTTATTAGATTTTGAAAGCAGTATGTCTTCTCTGCGTGCAACTATTCTTTCCGCGTGTAGGGTAAGATCCTCGAAACCTAGAAAGATTGTTCAACATAAACCACTTTGGTTTAAAAAGCTTCAAAATG
This sequence comes from Pomphorhynchus laevis, assembly GCA_012934845.2. Lineage (NCBI taxonomy): Eukaryota > Metazoa > Acanthocephala > Palaeacanthocephala > Echinorhynchida > Pomphorhynchidae > Pomphorhynchus > Pomphorhynchus laevis. The sequence continues at coordinate 10,772 of WNNJ02002439.1, forward strand.
ATTTGGTTATGTTGAATAAGCGATTTCGATTTAATTTGGTTCCCAAATCGTGTTTTGTAGATTTGCGTTGGCGATACGTTAAATTAGTAAGAGATTTCCGGTTATCTCGTATGTTGAAAGAGGAGAGTGACATCTTAAATAAAGCTAAAAAAGCTCCGTGGCTTCAAGGAAAAAAGGGATCAATTGTATTTCGACGATCTCGCTGTCTGATTGGTCCCCCCATTTCCAAAATGTTCTGCGCCATTATCTACATATCGATACTCCTGTTAGACTTCCATTGTGTTCGATTGTTGATGATGACCAAGTCGACGATCCGCTTAATTAGCCTTTCACATCTAACGAAGTAATGCGATCTCTATTTCTCATGAAAAATAATAAAGCTGCAGAGCCGGACAACTTTTGTGTCGAGCATCTAAAATATACCGTCGATTTTCTTTCAGATTATTGGTGTAAATTATTCAATGCTTTTCTCTTTGGTTTTCCAATTCCTACGTCTTGGCGAGACGGTTTGATAAAAATTCTTTATAAAGGTAAGGGTGATTATAAATCCTTGGATTCTAATCTAGGCATCGCAATTCTAAATCACTCTTATAAGCTTCTGACACACATGATGCTAATGCTTTTATTGCATTTTCGTGGGTAACTTTTACCTGGAGAGCAGTTTGGATTTCGTCAACAACGGGCGACTCCCGGTTTCATTACAAATTGTGAGACACGAGATCTTAAACTGTTTTAGTAACCACATTCCATTGTAGGCAATTTTCATAGATTTCAAGCAGGCTTTTGATTTGGTGCATCGTGAACTCTTGCTTAGAAAGCTTAACGAAAAGGCTTCTATTAACGATCAATCCCTCAACCTTCTGCACTCTGTTCTACAACCTAATCGTCTGAAGATCTTAAATGGTCTGGAATTGTCAGATTCTTTTGTAGCAAACCGAGGTGTTCTGCAAGGCGACCATTTGAGCCCGCTGCTGTTTTCTCTATTTATTCTTGATTTACATGAATATCTTCGCGGTTCGGTTCCCGACATTAAATGTGTCCTTTATGCAGAAGACCTTGTGATATTAACGCAGTCTTTGTCATCAGCTCAAGCGTCTTTGGATGCCTTATCTATCTATTGCGTCATCCATCAACTAATTGCTAATATTAATAAATCTAAGGTTATAAAGTTTAGAAGAGGAGGCCCCCTTCGTCATCGGAATCGTCTTTCTTATAGAACCGATGTTCTGGAGTTCTGTAGTAGTTATTGCTACTTAGGTGTCTTACTAACTACAAAATGGTCGTTCACTAAGCATCTTGATAGTAAATTGGCAAGATTAGTCTTGGCTTCCACTTTTGCCAGGAAGTTAGGTTCTTTGTCCTTCGAAGGAGCACTCTCTTATTTTAAGATTATGTTATTGCCGATTGTTCAGTATGCTTTACGAATATTTTGGCAAGATTTGTCTCAGGTCAATTACAAACAAATCGACAAATGTCTTTGTGGTTACTTGAAGCGAGTAATAGGAGTGTCAGCGAAGTGTTCTTTATCGCTTGTTGCTACACTTGCTAAGTTAGAACCTTGTTCGCTCTTTTTATGTAACACAATGAATATTAGGAGGACTTCTGCTTTTGTCTCGAATCTAGCCTCGTTTTACTCAAAAGTTTCCCTCATAAGTCCGCAAGCATATTTAACGCCTGTATACACTCAGCAGCAATGGCGTTTTCCCCATTCGTCAAAGAGACCCTTTGTATGGAGAGCATCCATCCATGGATACCACGACAAATTTTGTTGCATCCGAATACCTCTGCACAAATGGTCCCGTCTGTGTATTTGCAGTTTTTGCAAGGAATCTTGTAATTCCCTTTTACATGTATTTTCCTGCTCTGAATTATCTAAGTTGTCTCTGGTCCGGATTGACTTGATGTGACTGTCGGTTTTATGCTTTTTGTATTTTTGATATTTTTGCTATTTTTTATCACCCAATGCTGAGAAGCAACGAGGTGTAAATAAATCTCTCTCCTTAATAATATATATAAATAATAAGTAATTATTTATATATAATTATTATTTATATTAACTTATAACTTATTAATAATAACTTTTATTACCTTAACTTATAATATTAATATTATATGTTAATATTATAAGTATGAATCATTTCCTGTCCGTTTCAGCTGTTATGAATGTTAATGGCTTGGTCATCACGTCCAAAAGTCTGCATGCTTCCAGTTAACTTTAGAAACATTAATTATTGTTAAAGTTAGTATTTCGCTTAACATCAAAAAATCTAAAGTTATAAAATTATGTAAAAATAGCCAGATTCGTTGAATTTGACATATGTGTTTGCACAAAACAATCGTCGCGATTCTAATATGCATAAAAGACCATTAATCCCATAGCTTCGCTGGATGGATAGCATGAACGGCCTTGTGTGGTGAAGAACAAGGTAGACCACATCAAATCATAGGATATATAGCATTAGCGGGCATTTGAAGATAGGGTGAAACCTGATAGCAAAACAGTTTCATTTCATGTCTTCCAAATTTTATTTTAACTAGCTGATTACGTCTAATTTTAATTCGTTCATTTACGACTCTAATCTTAGTTCTAATGCATGGTGATATAAAGTGATGCGTACTAAGTTAAATAATATTCTAATTGATACAGATTATAAAAATAATGTTTGGCGAAATTAACCTTCCAAACGTCATACTTACAATTTAGTTAAAGTGTGATTTTTTAACACATTTCTGAGAGACGGATAAATCAAGTTGTTAGATAATAATCTAAACAAATTATAAAGCGAAATATTCTACTTAAACAGATAACTTAACTATACAAATAATTTAATAAAAATTGAAAAAAATTATATAATGCCAAAGTATAAAGATTAAGTATAATTTTTAAATAAATTAATAAATTTAATTATCTAAGTAGGAATAATTAAAATAGAAAATCGTAATTCATTTATTTTTTATGGAAATATCATTGTATTATTTTTTAATGTTTCTAAACTATTTTGAATAACCTTTTTTATTGGGTTTTGTGTAGCTTTAAAAGTTGCCGATATCATGTCATCAATTTAAACAATAGAAAAACAGCTGTTTGTCGCTAACAACAGCAACACCTGATCAAAGAAAATAAAGGTGATCGTTTCAAAATTTTTATATAAGCATGTACATTTAAAAAACATTAGTTCCATTTGGGCGATTTAGTGTTCAAGTTTATTATTCGCAAGCAGTATCATCCGCCTCAAAGAAATCTATTTGAGCTAATTTCCTATCAAGAGTTGATCCTATCTTGACAAAGCCTAATAGTCTAATTGGTCGGATTCAGACGATATGGTAAGCTTTTTTGCTTATAGTTTATATTTGTATATATATTTTTGGGTGTATATTTATCTTTTTTGTTCATATCTATCTTTTTTGTTGTTTTTTTCTTTATTTTCACATATATATAGAATAAAAATCGCATGTCTTGTGAAATGCAAGAGATTAAAAACGCAAATCATCTGTATCGATTAATACACTTATAAAAGAGGTAAAGAAGGAAAATTTACAGCGCAAAAGATGCTCCTGCCAATAAGGCAGGACGCTTTTACGCTGAAAATAAATTGGGATTATGACGAAGGCAAAAACACCTTTCAAAAGAATATTTAAGGTACCGTCAAAGATGACATCTCTCAGGAAAGTACCTTTGAGCGGTACATTTTGAAAGATGCTTTTGCCAGAATAGCATTCAAAAATGTTAATATAAAAGAAACATTCCGGAATAATATAAACAGAATAACTGTAATAAACAATGCCAATCCTATAACCTTACATTTCTACCCCTAATTGCATTTCTACGTCATCACCAGATAATCCACGTTGTCTTGGGACCCTTGTAAATTTAGCTCAGCTGATGCCAGTTCCTACGTCGCAACGCCCAAATTTACAGCTGACTTCTAGCTCGCCATCTTCGTCACAGAATACCGCTCCTAATAGTGGGAGAGTTCAGTCTAATTCTAACCATTCTTTGCGCACACTCTCTAAAGGACTCACTGTGTGCCTATTGCAAACCTCATCGAGTAATTTGCAATTAACAATGACTTACGTATTCAGCATGATGTCAATGCAGTTAAATCAATCCTCTCATGTGTTTTGCAAAACTGCTCTGCCACAGTTCGAAAGGATTTGCGTGTAGTAAATTTATTTCGCCTTGGTAAAAAAGAATCAGATAGTCGACCTCGTTTACTCGAAGTTCTTCTTGCATCCACCGTAATGAGTTCACTTATACTACGAAACAGTCATCTTCTAAGAGGTTTGGTCATTTGTCTTTTGAAAGATTAATCTCCAGAGGACAGAAAACAGTTGTTTACTGCCAAACGTGAGATATCCGAGCGTAAATGAATGATGAAGAAAATCTTATAATCCAAAATTTTCAGGTTGTGGGACGCAGAGTCTCTACTCGATTTTTCATCAACAGCTCTCGTGACATTTCGTTACAGGATATCGACCGTCTCTGTGTCGCACGCATTCCCAACTCAAGTGTAGACTCTGTAACTCGCTACTAACGGTCAATCATCCGGATTTATCCTCGTTGTTCGATTGTATGAATTCTCAAAAATTCAAATGTCCACAAGTTTCCCTGTACATCTACCAATGCTGGCCTTTAGATACTCGATTCAAATGTTTTGAGTTTGTTTAACAAGTTAGATGAAATCAAAGCAATAATACATAGAGTCGTGTTCTGACGATTATGGAAATGAGCTTTTGTGGATGGATGTGACAGAGGAACGAGGTAAGGTCTATCGCATTTGTATTGTTTATCGTAGTCCTCGATCAAAAGCACCACTCATCATCAAGTCGTTGAAACATCACTATTCCGGCGATGTGGATACATTAATCTGCGGAGATCTTAACACTCAAAATATAGATTGGGTCTCTATACCGCGATCCAGGGGTGTGATGAAGAATCATCAGCCTTACTTGATGTATTCAATGAGCTCACACACTGTCAGCTTGTCCATTGTAATACTCGTATCCGTAATAAAAGTCATTCACTGCTAGATTTACGCCTATGTACCAATGATTCTGTTGTTGAGTCATTAAGTCGCGGTCCGCCATTAGCTCCAGCGATCACTGCACTTTACGTATCCTCCTACCTGGTCATATTTCGCGTCTGGTCAATTTAACAATCCGATTGGTGTTATGAATGTGGATTACGATACAATTAATAAAATGCTGAGCCTAGTAAGATGGCCTTGTGCTAGAACAGTCGATGTTCATGTGGCCTGGTCGTTCCTCCACACAACATTGATTAATCTACTTAACGCCTTTTACCCTTGCGTAACACGTAAACCACAATCCTTCAAAACCAAATGGTTTGACAGTGAGTTGTAGCGAGCTGTCAGAGAACGTGATCATGCGTTCCTACTATTTAAGCGTGAACTCGGATCCTTCAGATTTTATATTACCATTCGCAACAGGGTGACTTCTCTTAAACGTCAGAAGAAGCATCAATTCGTTGCTACCATTTGTTCCTTGTCTTATGTTGATCAAAAGAGACTTTTTCAACTACTAAGCAACCGTAAGAGAGTATCGTAGTCAATCAACTGTCTGGATGATAATGAGCAAAAATCGGTTTCTCCTCTTTCCATTGTCAATATCCTTGCCAAGAACTTTTGTCTCACTCTCAATCAATCTTCCCTATGTGATTATTACATTACGATAGGCAATTCTTCTCTCCAGTACCAGGATTCTAAGCTCTACTTAGACCCGTTCGATGTTCTTAATATCTTATCGAAGCTACCGGCTAAAAATAGTTCAAGTCCTGATGGTATTCCTAGTATATTATTACGCAAAGTTGCATCGAATATATATATCTTCCGCTATTTAATATTTAGTACTGATCCTTGAGAACTGACATCGTCCCAGATATGTGGAAGAGAGCATTAGTCATTCCAGTTTTCAAAAAGGGGGATAAGGTAAATCCTCAAAATTATCGGCCAATAAGTTTGACGTGTATTGCTTGCAAGGTGATGGAGAAACTGATCCTGAGGTATATATCTTCTCATTTGGACAAATTCAATATTTTGTCTAATAAACAGCATGGGTTTAGAAAACATCACTCAACTTCAACTAATATAACATTAACACGCGAAAGCTGGGCCGGTTTTGTCGAACAGGGGGTTTCGGTTGATGTCGTCTTTATTGATTTGTCCAAAGCTTTTGATCATTTGGGCGTTCATCCAATTTTACTGTGGAAACTTGAAAATTACGGATTATCAAAACACGTGTGTCCCTAGATACGTGAATTATTGAGTAGACGTTCTTTTGCTGTGCGAGTTGGTGGGTCCCTTTCTGAATGGTTATATCTCACTCAAGGTGTTCCTCAAGGCTGTATCCTTAGTCCCACTTTGTTTAATATCTACATCAACAAAATCGCTGAAAATGTTAAATGCCAGTGCCTATTATACGGCGATGACGTGAAACTATGGTGCCCTTTATTTTGTGGTTGTTCTAGCTCTCCCATACTACAATCAGATTTGGATAATGTTAGTAGTTGGTGTTCATCACACGGCTTAGTAATCAATGTTTGTAAATGTCGACATATGATGGTCAATCCCGATTACCTTCCCCTTCTTATCAATTCAGCTCATTCAGCTGAATTGATAAAAAGTATCAACAACAGCTAAATTACCATCCAGCAGTTGTTATCTGTCCAATTAAATATCTCGTCTTCATTCTTCAGCGATTATTGCAAAATGCCGTAGAATTTTAGGATTTCTTCATCGAAACGTTGGACGACTTGAGCCAAAGGCTTTACACATTGTATATTCGAGTCTCTTAAAATCACATATACTCTATACATCTCACGCGACACACCCTCAACTGAAATTAGAATTGAGTGAATTTGACAGCATTTTGAGAAGAGCCACGCACTTGTTTTCAGTAATTCGCTCCATTCCTTATCCAGTTAGACAAGAGACGTTGGATATAAGATCTATTAAATGCGATCTGTTGATTGCATATCTTACATTAGTGTGGATGTCGCTGCCCGTGCCTAACCATCCGTGAAAACAGCTGTTCTGTCTTCGTGAATCCTCAATGTTACGTGGATACGAGCTATGTTTAAAGCATCGCTCAAAGCATCGAACAAATTGTACGACAGTGATGGATCGCGTCTGTAAACGATGGAATGGATAATCACCTGGTGTGATCAACAGCTCTTCTGCTGCGCAATTCACAGAACGCCTAAAGCTTGACCACGTGAACTCTTGATGTTTGTTTTCGAATTTTTTCTGTTTTTTTATTCAATGTGATGCTTCCTTACGAGTTTCAGTTCCCTCGGAAGTCGACATTTAATAATAATCAACAAGCTTACAGCTCTTTTCTTGTGAAAAGAGCTGTAAGTGATTTATAAAAGCTGCGCGACTCTCGACCTGGAATTTAGGGTCATCTAATCAAATTGGTAATTTTCGATTAGGATGACTTGAAATTCCGATATCCGCAGTGCTACCTGTCAGCGATGGAGTCACTTTTCAAACATGTGTTTGGAAAGTGGTGATCGCTGTGTGCACTGTGGAAACGAGCATGAATCACAAAATTGTGAAAAAATGTCCGAAAGACCTAAGTGTGCTAACTGCACATTCACACAAGGCTTATTCTCACACATGCACCCATTTTAAAGAATGTTTAAAGTGGGTGGATGGTGAGAATAAAAAGCGTGTGAAGGAGCACAAACCTTTTTACAAGCCGCAAAAAAACAGTCGGTGATCAACATGTCTCCGAAATGAGAATGTTGATCGACCGACTAAACGAACTGGAAAAAATGTGACGATAAGGAGCCAAACATGGAGTTTGGCACCTTAGTTTCCTCAGACTCGGAAGAATCTGCTATTTTTAAAGTTGTGCACAAACAGGCAAGGAAACATAGCTCTCTAAAAGGAGGAGACACCAAGTTAGGGAACATCGTCCTCCTGCAGATATGGAGGATGAAATAGACACCGAGAATCTGTAGGGGGCACCAATGTAGGTGCCCCCTACATTGTTGGTGACCTTAATGACTCTGGAGGAGCTCGAGTGGAATCACTAATTGACCAAATCAGAGAGGTCATAATCCCACTAGAGGAAACGTTTCGCCGGTGTCATACAGGTTACCAATCCATTTTAGATATCGCAATTAATTTAAAAAATGTCAAGTTTTAAATAAAATGGTTAAAAAAACATAGAATTGGACGGGCCTTATGACGAACATAAGCTTGTATCCTGGGTTTGGAAGGAAGAAATGTTCCAAAATACCAGATTTTAACCGACCAAGGTTGGTATACAAGCTTACAACCAAAAAGTTAATATGTTTTTAACCGATAATAATGATAATAATATTAATGAAATTTTAAATTATATAACGAATGAATGTGAGAATGTGTGAGTACATGAAAATTTTTAATGAATTGGGCGTGAATGTTAAAATGAATAGATTTAATGATTTTAGTTCAAATTTTATAAATAATCAATTGTATTTTTTAAGAAATAATAATTTTTTATACAATTTTAATGTTGAATTATATAATTAAGCAAATAAACACATGCGGACAAAACGACCGCCATTGCCAAAATACAATCCTAAGGCCTTGCACATGAAGAAACTCCTCTGGGGATTAAGAGCTGATCCTAATCCGTCCGATCGGAGGAGGTTTCTCATGTGCCGACTTTAAGATCAAATCGATGAAGAGTCGTTGAAGCGTGATGCAAGAAAGCTGCTGTCCTAAAGACTTTCTCAAAAGAATGGTGGTCATCCATATGGAAGACAACCTTTCGGTGTTGGAGAGCAGCAGCTTTCAAGTGGATTGCTTCAAAGGGCATTAAGATTCTATTAGAGGAAATGAAGAAGAAACATCTCTTAAATGCAATGATATGCTCCGAGCATGTGCAGCTTTAAAATTGAAGCTTACTCTTCATCATATTGACCCATTGAAATAGAATATCACACTTGAAGATCAATTGGATGCATGGCCGATCACACCTAAGACGTCATCTAATGGCATCTCGGCGTGCGCGGCTGCTACCAAGCTGATCGACGAGGAACTCCGGGGGCAAATCGCGGCTAAACTGATAGCTTCACCGCTAGCAGCCTGGCCATATATTGCACTCGGGAAAGTTATAGTTCTTACAAAACGTCGATGGGTTTCAACGGCTAAGGACACGAGACCAATCACCATATCCAATAATACGGTGTTTGTCTATGAGATAGCTCTGGCAAGATACCTGGATCGCCACTACGAGTCGCGTGGATTATTGGGTGATTACATTCACGGGTTTCGTAGTGGTAGGGGGACTGAAAAAGCAGTCAGGGCGTTGCAGGGTTTTCTCACCAAGGATAAACGGCCGGCACTGCTGTGTCTGCAGCCTTTGACAGCATCACGTTCGACTCAGTAATGGAAACCTTGAGAAGATATGTTGTTCCACTGAACATTCTGCATCGAGTGTGGGGAATTTTGGAGAGCAGAAGCTTCTATCTAGAAGACGACGAAGGTCTCTTGTATAAGCTGTTCAAGGGTCTTCCTCAAGGGTCTTTTTTATCTCCAATCTTTTATATGATTATGGACTTTTGGATAGAAACATCAGTGGTACTATCTATGCGGACGATATGTTGCTGGTGTTTAAAAGAGATTCCGTGTCTGACAGGAGATTCGAAGACAGAGTGAAATCTGTGGTGAGTTGGATTGCTAGACGCCTGTCTAAGTTGGTTTTGTTATTAACCCAACTAACAGCAATTTCATTCACTACAGATTTCGCAAACCAGGACGCCATATTAAATTATTTGGCGCTCTTCCGGGTAATCGGAAGAGACAAAAAAGGATACTGCGATCTGTCTTCGAATCCAGGCTGCACTGGAGATCAGACATGGCAAAATGTTTTAAATTGAAAATTGTGATGCCCCACTTTTGAGCTTTGCTCTTTTGGCGGTCAATGAATAATAATAAAATTGGTGAAAAAAGGTATAAAGTTGTTCTGGCGTGCAAAACGTTTAAATGTCAGTTTGAGTAGATGCATAGTAGTGATCAACGCGTTTGTCTTGAGTGGCCTATACTTCTACTCAAATAATCGTCCACCATAACAACGTTATAGATTTTTAAAAAGGCATCTAGAATTAATTAAAAAGAATTAAATAATGATGAATATTTTAAAAATAAATCAATTGAAAGATATTTAAAGTTTTATAATGTAAAAATAAAAATTTTTGAATAATTTTAATTTTTTGAATGAATTTGACTTACTTTGTTTATGTCTTTAATTTATAATCTTACGTAAATTATTTGCTGTATAAAAAATGAAATAGAATTTTATTGTTTAAATGTGGTTTTATTTATTTTAATCATTGTTTTTACCATTACAAATCCGGAAAGAAAAATAATTATGACAGTCAAAACACAAATGCTTCCCGTAGACGGGTTTGCAGAAGAGCGCATATGGGCTTGAAGATTTACTTTTCATAAATTCAACGTTCAGTGTTAATCAATGTCTTTTTTACTTTAATAAATTCTTATATTTTTAAAACATTGTAGTTTTCTGAAAATGCTAATAACATTTTCGGAAAATAATATTAGCGAAATATCAAATAACATTTACAACTTTTTTTCGATCCGGCTGCAATAGTTCTTTATAAATAATGGATCATTATCAACTATTTACAGTATCGAGAAATGATTCGATAGAAATTTCTATTATTTCTCGAGAAATGATATGAAGGTGGTGATGCGGAGATTGTAATTCCTTTATGGTATTAATTAATATATTTAAATCATCGAAATATTATTAAAATTAAATTTTAACTTTTATGATGAAAAAATTAAAATAAATTAAATCTATTAAGTACGAATTATTAAAATAGAAAAATGTAAAATATATAAGTCATCATAATATAAAAATATATTTATAATAATTGACTTTATTATTTTTATATTTATAATGTTTAAGCTAGCAAAAGTCAAAAAATATTAAAACAGACATTTTTAAACATAAGTTTAGATTTACTTGTCATTCTATATTTCTTATCATTGAATAAATGATATAAACTCTTATATAAATTAAAAAATCGATTACATCTAATTCCGCCAAGAAACCATTTCTATGTTATAAAGTTTCAGCAACGTTTAACTAAAAGTCTCGATAAATGATTCTCGAGATAAAATTCGGTATTCTCGAGACTTTAATCATTATATTTGGTGGACTCGATCATTATAAAATTAAAAAATTAAAAATAATTTTTATTTTATATAATTCATTTCTTCTTTAAAGTACTTTTAATATTACAATCTTTAAAACGTTGTACATTTATAATGTGGCAGAATGATTTTTTTGAAATGCTTTCTCGAGGGACGGCATGAACATTTGGGAGATTGAGAAGCGGATCGGTTAAGCAAATGCAGCAATTAGTTCTTTGTACAGATATGTCGTGATGTAACGGGATTTGAGTCTTCAGACCAACATCAACCTTCATTGACTCAATGTACAAAATCGAAATTTAAAACACTCTACCGCTCTTGTTTTTCGTATACATCATCCCCCTTCGTATCTTCACCTAAAATATTACATTTCCTAATATTCATTTTCCATAGCACTTTGATCAAACAATAAGTTCCTGCTACAAATTCCTCGTAATTGAACGAAATTTGACCTGCGTTCCTGTTTCATTGATACACCTCTCGTTTGGAATTCTCGTCCCTTCACACTTCGTTGCCAGCATAACCTCACTACCTTTAAATTCATGATTCGCATCTTTCTACTGAGCCACCAGGCCCTGCAGCAAAGCTAGCATTTAAATCCAAATTGTTCATCGTTCAAACGTCGACTACGTGATAGGGACTCCAGTCACATCATTTTTTATTTTGTTTATTTCAGTGGATTTGTAAGCGACCTGTCTAAATGAGCCACTTATCGATAAATGATTCTCGAGATAAAATTCGGTATATATATGTATATATATGTATATATATACATAGTTTCGTATGTATATATATTAGTTTAGCAATATTAATTTAGCAAGTTTCGTATGGGATCATGAAGATCGATTGAAATCGGGACTGGTTATCCTTTGATCGATGCTTATTTATGTATTGAATAGTTGCTAGGTCACACGAGGTGACTTTCGCATTGAAAATCAGCTACAAAATCCTTCCTTCATGATATCCAATTCTATACACAGGGTGTATGGAATTCCATACACAGGGTTTATGGAATTGGATATCATGAAGGAATGATTCTGTAGCTGGTTTTCCATGCGAAAGTCACCTCTAGTGACCTAGCAGGAAGTTTTGTGTGCTGGATCCATGACGGACCGATTGTATATTAGTATATGTTAGAACAGCAAATCATGATGTTCTAACATATACTTATATTTATATATACTAGCGCCTACTGTATAACTTTTTTAAATAAATATTTGGCTGAAATGATTAATCGTTTAATTTCAAAGAATTAAAATACAAATTTGACAAAATTTATTTATCACAATATACAAATTTGATAAAATTCGGCTGAAATGATTAATCATTTAATTTCAAAGAATTAAAATACAAATTTGACAAAATTTATTTATCACAGTAAATATATAATATAATATTTTTATTCATTTATTGTTCTATTATATGTAGTCTAATCAATATTTTTAGGTTTGCAATTATTATAACTTTTTATTACAAAAAAAATATTTTCATATTTCACAGACAAATATAATTAAAAAATTTATTTGTCAATATGTACATGACAAAATCAATATATAATAGATATTTTGTGTAAATCTACCAACAACAATTTTTCTTACAAACGCTACAAATGTACTAGACCATGTATAAAATAATTTATATTTTATATAATTCCTTTCTTCTTAAAAGTACTTTTAATATTAAAATCTTTAAAACGTTGTACATTTCTAATGTGGCAAAATGATATTTTTAAAATGCTTTCTGGAGGGGCGACATAAACATTAAAGAGATTGAGAAGCGGATATGTTTGGCTAATGCAGCAATCCGTTCTTTGTACAAATATGTCGTTGTGAAGAGTGAGTTGAGTCTTCAGGTTAACATAAACCATTCATTGGCTCAATGTACAGAATCGAGTTTATAACACTCTACCGTTCTCGTTTTTCGTATACATCGTCCTCCTTAGTATCTTCACATAAAATAGTACGGTCCTGGATATTCGTCTTCCAGACACTTCGCTCAAACAATCAGTTCCTGCTAAACATTCCTCGTCATTGAGCGCACTTTTGCCTGCGTTTCTGTTTCATTGATACGCCTCTCATTTGGAATTCGCGTCTCTTCAAACTTCGTTGCCAGTATAACCTCACTACCTTTATATCCATGCTTCGCACCTTTCTACTAAGCTACCAAACCCTGTATGAATTGACTGAATTACTTCAGTAACATCATATTTTTATTTTGTTTATTTCAGTGGATTTGTAAGCAGCCTGTCTGCATGAGCCACTTAAGAAATTAATAAATCTATATATTTACTAGCGCCTGCTCTCTAAAAACATTTTTTAAATAAATGTACATATTTGTCAATATGTACATGACAAAATCAATATATAATAAATATTTTGTGTAAATCTACAAAAGAAATTTTCTTACAACGCATTCAACTGTACTAGACCATGAAACTGATTGTTATGCAATTCCTTAATTCTGTTATGTCCGAGATTGCTGAAACAAAAGAGTTTACAGTGAAAAGTCAGCATAGATTTGATTGCTATTAGATAAAATTTGGCTGAAATGATTAATCATTTAATTTCAAAGAATTAAAATACAAATTTGACAAAATTTATTTATCACGGTAAATATATAATATAATATTTTTATTCATTTATTGTTCTATTATATGTAGTCTAATCAATATTTTTAGGTCTGCAATTATTATAACTTTTTATTACAAAAAAAATATTTTCATATTTCACAGACAAATATAATTAAAAAATTAATTTAGTTTCCATTGCTTATTCAATTAATTGATAATTACAGAAATCTATTAAAATAACTTATCGTTTGTGTAACGATGATAAATTCGCAATTAGATTATTAACTCTGTTTATTTTTCTCTCCTTTGTTAAATTTTGTTATTTTTCTAATTTAAACGTTCTGTATTATAAAATTTTAAATGAAAACAATTTATTCTGTTAAGTTTCAATCAAAATAAGCTTTGAAATCTTTTAAATTATGAATTTTCAACTGCTTCTACCAAGCTTCGTCATAAAATCTTAAAATAATTACAAAAATTAAATAACTCGTACAATATAATCTACATGATCAAATTATAATCAACCTGATTTTTGTAGTTTCCTTAACTCTCCATGGGACAATTCGATGAACATTAGAAGAATTTAAAATTTAAATGCCTTCTCAACTATACATTTAATTGTGGAAACTTATATCAACAATCATTTACATACAAAGCTATATTATTCAAAATATAAAACAATCTTTACATCAATATAAACTTGCACGCAAGTTAATATTCTTTGATTTCAAGAATATATAAATTTTAAAAAATTAATAATATTTATAATTTTTTTAATCAATTTACAAACAAAAGCAGAACCTTATAATTTATTTTTTTGCATTAACATATATTACACTTAAAGTGGTCGGTCTAGAAACATGATGAAAATGGATTTGTGTTTTCAATGTTTTATACTTCGTCGCATTATGCTTTTAAATTTATTTATTGCTGACTTGCTACTTGAGTTTAATCTTTGCCAGAATCGTAATCGTGCCAACTTTTGGTTTTAATTAACACTTACATATAGTTCAAACTTTTCAAATCTTGGAATTGATCTGGATGAATTTCTTCAATTTGATTATTACTTAAATCCCTAAAATAGATAAGGTTTAGTTTCTTATCATAAGGCAAATAATAAGTTTGATATCGATTGCAGTTATAACTATCTACTTGTAGTTTTTCTCTATATTGTAGTTTTTCTATATTATAGTTTTTCTCTATATTGTAGTTTCCTGATATTTCCTGCGAAATATTAAATAAAAGTTTATTTATTTAATAATATTAAATAAATATTTAATATATTTAGTAACAAGCACCAAGCGATATGAAGGTGTTGATGCTGATATTTTAATGCTTTATAGTATTTATTATATATAAATCATAACAGTATTATTAAAATTAAATTTAAACTTTTCTGATGGAAAAATTAAAATAAATTTAATCTATTAAGTAGGAATAATTAAAATAGAAAATTGTAAAATATATAAGTCATCATAATATTAAACATATATTTATAATGATAAACTTTATTATTTTTATATTTATGATGTTTAAGCTAGCAAATGTCAAAATAATATTTAAACAGACATTTTTAAACACAAGTTTAGATTTTGTTTTCATTCTATATTTCCAATCATTGAATAATAAACGATATTATTTAATAAATGATATAAACTTTGATATAAATTAAAAATTTAAAAAATCGATTACATGTAATTCCAACAAGAATCCGTTTAAATGTTATAAAGTTTCAGCATCGTTTAACCAAAAGTTTCGAGAAATCATTCTCGAGATGAAACTAGGTATTCTCGAGACTTTAATCGTTATTTGTTTAAATTCGATCATTTAGAAATTGAAAAATTAAAAATAATTTATATTTTATATAATTCATTTCTACTTTAAAGTATTTTTAATATTTAAATCTTTAAAACGTTGTACATTTCTAATGTGGCAGAATAATATTTTTGAAATGCTTTCTCGACGGACGACATGAACATTAGGGATATTGAGAAGCGGATCTGTTTGGCTAATGCAGCAATCCGTTCTTTGTACATATATGTCATCGTGAAAAGCGAGTTGAGTCTTCAGACTAACATCAACATTCATTCACTCAATGTACAGAATCGAGTTTCATAACACTCTACCGTTTTCGTTTTTCGTATACATCATCCCCCTTCGTATCTTCACCTAAAATATTACACTTCCTAATATTCGTTTTCCAGAGTACTTTGCTCAAACAATCAGTTCCTGCTACACATTCCGCTTCGTTTAACAAAATTATCAGCATCATTTAACTAAAATTACCGAGAATTGATTCTCAAGATAAAATTTGCTATTCTCGAGACTTGAATCGTTATATTTGTAAGCTTGATTATTTCAAAATATCATCGATTTTTAAGTCAATTATTCGACTCTAACGCTATAGTTATAGGATCAGATCAAAATTTTGAATACAGTAATTCTTTAATATTTTTAAACGTGAAATTAGCAAACCAAAAATGCTAATTTTTACATTTTAATATTAAAAAAATATTTAAAATTGGATATTTATAATGTGCCAGAAGTTGTATTGAAGTCAGGCAAGGTTCATAGTGAGACCAACCGGAAGTAGTGGTACCGATCTTAAAGAATGGTGAATGAATAATGTATTCCAATTTTCGGGGCATCAATCTTATTAGCCAAACTGGTAAGTTATTTGGTTGGATTCTTGAGTTAAGGATATGGCCCATAGTTGAGGGGCAGTTGCAAGAGAAACAATGTTGCATTCGTCAAGGTCCTGGAACTACGGTCAGCTCTTTACTCTGTCAACTTGCTCGAACAGTCTTGGGAGTTTGCTCAATCGATAAACATGTGCTTTGTAGATTTGAAGAAGTCGTTTGACTGTGTTCCGAGAGAGAAATACTGAGATGTACTAAGTGAGTATGGTGTGTCACACTATCGTCGGGTAATTGTGGCCTTTTTGTATAAACAAAGTATGAGTTGTGTTCATGTTTTAGGTAGGAAGTATGAATCATTTCCAGTAGGCCTTAGCCTTTTTCTGAATTATTCTATGTCTCGGCTTTTGTTCCTTGTTTACATAGACAAAATTACGTGACGGGTTGCTCTGTCGGATTTGAGTCGTCAGTTCGGTTCCATCAGGATATCATCTCTGCTTTTGGCAGATGATGTTGTCTTGTTGGCTTGTCCTGATTACCTACAATGCCTAAAAGGCATATGTTTACATTTTACTATTTAAAAATTAGTTAAAAGCTTTAGAAATTGAAAAATTTTAAATAATTTATATTTTGGACAATTCTTTAAAATATTTTTAAAATTCAAAATATCATAGATTATTAAGTCAATTATTCGAACTACGGATCAGCTCTTTACTCTCTCAACTATCCTCGAACAGTCTTGAGAGTTCGGTCAACCGGTTTACATAGTCTTTGTAGATTGGGAGAAGGCGTTCGACCGAGTTCCTTAAGTTAGGTTGTGAGAGGTACTAAGTGAGTATGAAGTGCCACACTATCGTCGGGTAATTGTGGCTTATTTGTATAAACAAAGTATGAGTTGTGTTCGTGTTCTAGATCGGAAGTCTGAATCATTTCCAGTATGCGTTGGGCTTCTTCATGATTATTATTTGTCTCCACTTTTGTTCCTTGTTTACATCAACTAAATTGCGGGACGGACTGCTCTGTCATTGTCGGTTTTCAGTTCGGTTTAATCAAGTTACCATTTCTGCAAAATATTTTTAAAATTCAAATCTTTAAGGCATTGTATATTTCTAATGTGACAGAATAATATTTTTGAAATGTTTATTATAACTATTTTTATTGATTATCTTTCATTTATTATTATAACGTTATCTCTAGTCGTAAAGATATTGATTACATACTAGCGCCAACTGTATAACTTTTTTAAATAAATAAATGTACATATTTGTCAATATGTGTGTGACAAAATCAATATATAATAGATATTTTGTGTAAATCTACCAACAACTATTTTTCTTACAAACGCTGCAACTCTACTAGACCATGAAACTGATTGGGATGCAATTCCTTAATTCTGTTATGTCCGAGAATGCTAAAACAAAAGAGTTTACAGTTAAAAATCAGCATAGATTCGATTGTTATTAGATAAAATTAGGCGAAAATTTGTAATCGTTTAATTTCAAAGAATTATTTACAAAATTTCACAATCTTATAAAAAGAACTAATGTATTTAAGTATTTTATGGTAAAGTTGAATTCAGTTAATTAAATTAAATTCAAATTAATTGTAAATTAAAATATTTTTATTTTGCAACAATAAAAATCAAAATAAATTAATGCTTTTTTGAAACTATTCTATTTGAAATGAAACTATTCTGTTTGAATGAAACTACTGTTTTAAATGAAACTAGTCTGTTTGAAATGAAACTACTCAGTTTTAATATTTTAATATTTATTTGTATTGCATCAAGTTTAAGTTATTAGACTGACAAGATTATAATTAAGAATTGTCGATTTTCTGTCCTACATTGCATCTACATAGAAATTGTGATTTTGATAACTTTACGTAAAATTGTATTTTAAAAAAACTACAAAATCAATTAAATTATCATTTAACTCATTTAAACACGAATATCAAGTCAATGCGCAATAAATATATAAAAATGAAGAAACTTATTACCGTTAAAAATATATTATAATGAAATTTCATTAACCATAAAGTTATTTGATATATGCTTTGAAAACATTTCGAAAAAATAAAAAATTCCTCGAAACTTTGTAGTTCGGATAATACGCAATCAGATGCAAATTTAAAATTTTGTAAAATTTTAAATTTTTATGATCGAATAATACGAATATTCTTTACATTCAAAGAATTTGACTAAAAATAAATAACTTTTATATATTCTTGTTAGTGTTTAAACTTTTACAGCTAGATTGATGATCTACATTGAATACCAATGCATTAATTTTGAAAGTTATCTAGCTTATGCTAGAATTATCAGAAAACACATTTTCTTCCTCAGACGAAATAAAAATAACAATATACGATGAAAATAAGAATCAAAAACTAAAGAAATAATCACTACAGAATTTTCAGTTATTTCTCTACCATAAAATTACAATTTTTGTCTAATAACAAGCGGTTTCTTCCTGCAATTTTGAAATAAATAATTAATAAATGTGATATTAAACTAATATAATAATCACATGATATTTAATAATTACTAAATATTTAAATTATTTGGTAAAACCTCTATCGAATATCAACTATATATACGAATGCCGCACAAGCTTTGAAAAAATCTTTATTCCATGCCACGACTGTTCAAATAAATATATTAATTTTATTAAATTGAAATATGGACTAGCTATAGCCGGTTGTAACAATCAAATATTTATAAACTCATTTTTATCTTGAACAATTTTATTTGTCTTTCATAAAACAATTGCATGAAATGAAATATGAATGTTTAAACGAAATTGTAAAGGAATTTAGAAATGTGAATTCTGAACATATAATTTTAAATTAAAAATAAAAATTTTAAGGAACCTAAATTGAATTTTAATTTTGAAACTTGATATTTAAAAAATAGATTAACATCAGCTATTTTAAAATGCACTTTTATGTTTCATCATGAAATTCAGTTTATCCGATACATCCGAATTGTTTACTAGATAAAGAATTATTCTGTTTCGATTAGGATGTATGTAATAAAAATATGAAAACAACTGCAATTGGTAAACAAATTACAAACTCACATTTCTGTTAATATTGTATTATTCTTAAATGTTTGAGCTCCGATATTAGATATACGATTTCCATTAAGACGGCTAAATAAATAAAATAACGATTTAGTACAGATTATATTTCCAAAAATACATTTTTCGGAAGGTTTAGGAACTAAATCTACAACTACGTTTAATATTTCAAACAAACCATTTTAAACCCTAATTTTTAAATAATAAATAATAAAAATTACAATAGATTATAATTGGCTATTATATTAATTATGTCATCATGTGCCACTACGTCTTTTGACAACTCGACATTATGGCTTTGACATGTTCTTGCAGGGATGTCAATAGATAGTGCATGATAGAGGTTTAAACCTGTGGATAGAGTACACACGCTTTCACTACTAGTCCACACGGTGATATACAATTATAAATAAAAATATGCCTATATATTTATAAATATTGGTAATTAATAAATGTAATATTGACAATTAGAATTTGAAATTCAAGTGGTCAAAATGAAAGTACGGCGGTACAAAGCCTTTTGATGAGTTGAGTGTACCATTACTCGGCAGTAGCAAACAAAACAGTACCAATATGTCAGGTTAAAGTCTGCCATTTTGTGGGTCAAGGTGTATGGAGTTGGAAGTAATGAAAGAATGGTACGTAGCTGACTTTTACTGCGAAATCACCTTGTGTGATCTTACAAAACTGACCAAAATAAATAAAAAAAATCCATAAAAGGATCACCAGCACCGATTTAGTGATATCGTGGTCACATCAGTGATAAATACAAAGAAATAATGATTTGAATGCATCTCGGTTCATTGCACTTTACTGTCACAAGGTCAGCACCTACAAGTTGTTTAGATATCTCTGCATATGGCGCGATAATAAAGAAATTCAAGCTGAAATATATCGAAAATCAACCAGTCCAAAAATATGCATGCATTCAAAAAGCGCACATCCATGTTGTGTGCAAAAGCGTAAAATTAAAATGAAACAAACAGAATCCTGAGAATTTGTAGCCATCCTTCTCTTTTAGACAATCCTAAGCGTATTTTGGCAAGATTGAGAGTTTTATCTTCTATCTATACCAAGGTCTGCAGCGAGGTCGCCATAAAGAAAGTCCAGTTTAGAAAACTTTACAAGTAAGCTGTCCCCTAGTCATAATCAAAACGTGGCCTTGTCACCTCAGCTGACACTTTTCAATCTTGAGAAGCAGTGACTTTACTCAAAAATGCTGGCAGATGACTCGTCTTCGAACTTTATCTCTAAAATTGATGAACGGCCACATAACGAAGGAATTTCATTTCTGTAGAATGTACTCGAGAAGTAGTTCGTTTAGTCATGACCCAAACTTTATGCTCATAAGTGATAATAGATAAGAATACTAAGCGATAAATTGAACGTTTTACCTGAAGACTTAGATGAACAAGACGCCTAAGTACTTGAACTCTTCCAAGTCTTGTAAGACCTGATCACTAATTTGTATAGACGATGCTATATTATTCCAAGCAGGAAAAATTGAGAAAGCGTTGAATTTGCTAACTTCCATACTGGCCACTTGAAATTCCGCCGTAAATAAATTCAGAAAGCATTATAGGTCATCAGTATTGGAGGCCATCAAGAGCAAGGATGGTATCCTGATGGAGCCAAACTAAATCGAAATTATATCCCTGTAGCAAAAAACAGAAGTTGAGACAATTGACAACTCTGACGGAGTTCAACCCCCTACAGGAAACGACTCAGACCTCATGCCTAAAACGAACAAAACTCGTATTTAATTCGTACAAAGGGATCACAGCTACACGGATATAGTGCGCGACTTTGTACTACTTAAGTACCTTCCACAACTTATCTCTTGGTACCCGGTCGAATCGCTTCTCCAACTTCACAAACACATGTGGACTGGTGTATCGTACTCCCAGATGCGTTCGAGAATAGTTACAAGAGTGAAGCTCTGATCCGTAGTGCCTCGACCAGAACGAAAAACACATTGCTCCTCCTGCAACTGGCTCTCAACCATCGGCATATCCTTAACTCGAGGATCCTGGCAGCTAGCTTACCGGGTAAGCTAAGAAGATCAATGTCCCTTTAATTTGGCATTCTCTTTGATTTCATTTCTTATAAATCGGAATAACCTCCCCAATTTGCCAATCACTCGCCAACTTCAGTACTTCGTTGAATATTCGTATTCACTTAATAACTTCGACATCAATAGTCTTCAAAAGTTCAGGTCAAATATCATCAATCACAGCATATTTGCCATTATGAAGTTTGGTGAACAATAGTAATGAATTCTGTCTAGATAATTGAATCTTCCATTAAGTTTGAAGATTATTCTTCCACAAGACTCATCATCAATATTAAGGATACCGGTAAAATGTCTATTTCAACGACTAAGTATGTCTTCAATATGATCTAGCAGATATCTATTATTGTCTAAAACAGTCTGGACAGATTTTTGCTATCCAACATGAGAGCTTTGATCGTTCTCCAGAACATCTTAAAAGCTGACCTATAATCAAGTTTGAGACTCTAACCAAACTTCACTCAAGTCGAATTCTTTGACTCAGCAACTGCAGGAGGTGCAGCTCTACCGACATATCGATACCTGTCTACAGCCTCCTATGGTCTATTAGACAAGGTTGCCTGATAAGCCACTTTCTTCTGATAAACAGAGGCTTTTATAACTGTTGTCCACCTCGTAGTTCGATGATTCAAATCATAACTCTTCGAAGTTGATTTGTCGAGATAACTTTTAAACCTCAACCAGTCTTGTTCGATATCCACCACATCTTTGGCAATTGAGAAAAGTCCGCCCATATATAGTTAGTAAAGACTTCCCTTACAAAAGTATCTTATAGATGTTCTCAACAAACCCAAATACTACATTTAGGTTTCTAGGATCTATCGGTTAGCCTACTTTGCCAGTAAATATTATTAACTACAAGGTAGTGTAATTGACAATTCAGCCCCTCTCTTCTCACATATGTCCAAAACATGTAAACGCAAATCAGATGATACTATTACGAAATCAATCATTGATCGTTGACTAAGAGTATCCTGATGCCATATGCCACGGTGGGCCTCTTTATGTTCGAACATTGTGTTGGTTTTTGGTAAATTGTTAAGAGAACAGAAATGCAACATCTTAACATCAATCTCGTTATCGGGAATTCCGTTCTTTTCAACCACTCTCTTCCAGGTAGTACATCAATTGCCAACGTGAGCATTAAAGTCTTCCAATAAAACGAGAGAATCAACCCCAGGTTTGCCATTAAGTAAGTCGTGAAGTTAATTCACAAACGATGTGTATTCCGAGCTAGTTTTGAGTGCTAAGGGCACACAACATTAAACATTTTCCTCCTTTGACTACAAGTCTCAAGAGCGCCAACCTTTCTTTAGCTCGGAAAAACTTGTCTGCAGCTAACAACAATCAGTGGTTTGTGAGTATTCCTACAACCACCTGTCGACGATTTCTAGTGGCAACTCTCAAATAGTGCAAGGTATCATCTTGATCCAAAATTTAAGTTCCGGAACAACATAATAAAGAGAGGGAACACCGACTATTTCAAGACGACCTGAGCGATTTACCTCCATTACTAGATCTGGTTCATTCCCCATCAACGAGGCGATGTTCCACGTTCCTTCAGATAAACTAGTCCACTGCAATGACCGCTGACGTTTGGTTCGCACATTCTGGGCAAATGCCCGAGCGCACGGCAGCCTCCTTTGATAATTGCTCCGGTCAGTGGTAAGCTCTCCGTCGTTTCGATTTTGATCCATTAAATTGATTCTTGTCGTCATCATTGCTGTTGTTTTTGTTTAATTATCTTCTGTCATTCATATCCTTAGGTAATCCAATACCATTTCCTGCAAGGAACCAGGTATTTGTTCAGATATTTTCTGTCCACCATGTCATCTGATAGTCTAATATCTTCTGTTGCAAGAACACAAGACCTGATTGACCATATTCCGATTTATTAAGATTAATCCACTGTTGGTGACATAACTAGTCCACTAACGAATTAGTCCACCGGCTTATACAAGTAGGTCAATTAATTAACCGCCTAAATATTCATGTTATCCAGACCGCACCAATTGGAGGTTAACTGATAATAGGCGATACCTGAACCAAACTAATCAATCAACAACGGATCGGTTGAGATACACCCAGGTTCGTTAGTTGTAGATTGAAAAAATATATGGCACTTAAACTTGATCATATTGATAGGTAGTGCACCGATGTGCCGAGTAAATTATATATAATTATATATTGTTAATTATTCATTAACAATCTCCGGAGGTCTATTTCAAGACGCCATTAATAATTTGTGTAATTATCAGTAATTTAATCCTGAAAATCTGGATTAATTTACTGATAATCACACAAATTATATATAACAGACTTGTTTATAAAATCCGCAAAACACAGAGTTATTTATTTAATACGTTTTTCGTTACTTTTCGTTACTTCTTCAATCTAAAACGAGACCTTGTGAATATTTATAGTGCAAGAAAATCAAATTAGAATTTGATTTTCACATTTCATTTCTTGTTGCCGCGCTTTTATTTAATAATATTGTCATTTCTCCAATAATGGCTATGCTTTACATTAATTCCATTTTGCTGATCAGAAATTAATTGACCGATTCATTTTTGTTCCGATGCTTTGCGAGCTTTTATATCGCTTTTATCTATTATGACAAACTATTTCTACTTATTTCGTCCTTCAGCATGCACTATATTGACAATAAACACGGTGACCTCCATCAGATTGAAATTATGCATTAAAATCGTTTTTTTGTAGTCAATTGAATTTCATTTTGCTGAGATATTTCCGGACCTTTTCGACTAACGTGTATTTTAGCTGGCTACATAATAGCTTCAGCTATCAATCTGAATGGAGGACTACCATGTTTATCGTCAATATAGTGCATGCTGAGGGACGAAACAACGATGATACAGGGACGTCCACTGATGAGTACCGCCCTGTGGAGTTGTCTGGACAGCATGCTTTATGTCGTAATGCGACCTGATAGCTGAAGCTATTATGTAGCCAGCTAAAATACAAGTTAGTCGAAGAGGTCAGGAAATATCTCAACAAAATGAAATTCAACCGACTACCAACAAGACGATTTTAATGCATTATTTCTACTGGCTTTACGTGTCCGTCTAGTCATCCAATGAATTTAAACAATGCGCAATCAACGCTAGCACATAGCTGATGATCCGACATCAATTCACATTATATTATTAATAAATTTCTAGAAATTTATTTAGAAAATTTTGCATTTTTAATTTTGCAGTAAATGCATCGACTAAATTTATGATTTAAAATTAGTAGTAAAACACCCATTTATAAACTTACATTATAACCAAATTGGAATTTAACTGAAATGTTTGTTCATGTATTTGCTTAATGTAGTTATTGGAGAGATCTCTAAATTATTAAATGAAGAAAAGAAATTATTTATATCTAGACGACAATATTTTAATTTTCTGATTGAAAAGTAATTCAACCCGTCAACTCAAATATTTAACTATAAGGTATTTTAAACATGATCATTTGCTTTGACGATATATTGTATTAAATATGATTGGTTATATTCGCAATTGTTAAGTAAATTGCAAACACTTCCACTTTTTTGACACTAACAATACGAACTTAACAGTTTCAAAATGTCGCTTATTGTTTGCAAGATCATGTGTGCCAAATATTAATATAAAATTATGGTGTTATATGGTCTTATTTTAACTTGTTATAAGTTATATAAAATCTTATAATAATTATTTGTAATTATTTATCTAATTATTAAATTTTGATATATTGATTTGGCATTATTATTTATTTAGCATTATTATATATTTTTTTGAGCAAATTGATAGAATAAAATGAAATTTCCTTAAATTCTTCTATTGCTTGACCCGCAAGGTTTCGTCTTCGAAATTAGCTTATCAGCTAATTTCACGGCAGCGTTTCGTTCGCGTGTATTGAATTCAAAGCAACTTTTATTGGATAGTGATGTCCAATTTATTATATTTATTTATTTTTTATTTTATAAGTATATTAAATACGTAGACTCAATTAGCTGAATTGATTTATTAGTATTTTGCATATTTTATATAAAAATCATTTATTAGTATTTATTGTATTTTTAGGGCCTCTAGTTGCCAGTCGATTAAGTATTAAGCTGGTACCTATTGCAAATTGGCCGCTTCGTGAAGCAGGCTAGACAACATATGTTCGACATAGTCGATTCACGGCAAAATAATTGGCCGACTTGCATCAGCCGTAATAATGGTCCTTTCATATACTGTCTCCGATTTCTCTTATGACTACAACGGCGGATTAGACAATGGACGAGAAGTTTAAAGACAGTCACAGAGGTCTGTTTCTTTACAGTAACGATGTTGGATCATCAAAGTGTATCGAAAACTGGATATAGCGGAACAAATAAAGTCACTCCGATGACTCCAATAGCGTATTAAACAATGGACGAAAAGGCGGAAGATAGTCACGGAAGCCTGTTCTCATACAGTAGCGATGTCGGATTATCAAGGGATATCGGGAACGCGAGATAGCCGAACAAACTAAGTTAAGACAATGACAATTACAAGCACGAAATTTACAGAAATAAATATAGAGCGAAGACCGATGGTCAACTTACCACTGACCGGAAATGTTTTCAGTGTCAGGTGCCGTGTGACCAGGTAGTTGTACGGAGACAACGAGAAAGGCATCAACATCCGAATTGGACTAGCCTTTCATGCAAGAACGCGGAATGTCATCTCGCTGGCGGGCAAGAAACTAGAATTAGTTGAAGAGATGGTTCGCTTCGGCCTAGAAATAGTCGGAGTGACTTCTCTTCACTATTCTGGAACTGAAATTTTGGATAAAGATTTGACCTTGAACTATTCGGAAGTTATCAACGGAAAGCGAAGGCATGGTGTGCAAAGGATACTTACAAATCCCAGGTTGTCGTACTTGGTAGAAAAGTTTAACCCAGTGAACGAAAGAGGTGCGTCTCTGATACTTTAAGTCAAAGAGGGAAAGGGGATAACTGTTGTTTTGTGCGAATGCTTCCAACATTATCTGTGAATAAGCTGTTTTCGAGGAATATCTTTAGACTCTGCTTGATAGTACTCCTGTGGGAGATTTCCTCGTTCTATTGGGTGACTTCAATGATCATGTTGGTAGCATCCAAGTTTTGATAACACTTGGAAGAGAGTGTTAGGGAGAAACGGACTCTCTGATCTGAATGCGACTCGTGTTGAATTATTGCACTTTTGTTCTCGTAACAATTTGTGCATAACCAACACCGTGTTTGAACATAAGGAAATCCACATATGTACATGATATTAGGATTCTCTCAGTAAAAGATCAATAATCAATTTTGCAATCGTTTCATCTGATCTGCGAAGTTATGTTCTGAACACTATTGTAAAAAGATATGCTGAGCTGTCAACAATCACTACCTTGTAGTCAGTTAGCTTCTATGGTGGTAGGATCGGATGCTAGACAAGCCTGGTAAACCCAAACGTTGTTTAGGGCGGGCTGGAAGCGTCTAGCAGATGTTTCTGTCAAAGAACGTTTTTATGGCTACATCCGGGAAGACTTCTTTCGTTTAGCAGAAGAAACTAAGAACATTGATCAGGAATGAGAAATGTTCAGATACTCGCTTGCCAAAGCCAGTGAGAAATCTGTGGCTCGAAGGCCTTAGGTGCTTGTCTCGAAGTGATCCTGAATCTGATTGGTGGACATTAATGGTTCGAGATTTTGTCTAACAGAAGATGTAGCGTATAAGGCAACTTTGTCAGATAAATCAGTGGAAGCTGTAAATCATTTAGAATTAACGGAAGAGCTCAACTTTTTGGAAGAGGTCATTGCTGTAGTTAAAAAACTTCGTAATGGCAAGTCTTCTGGAGTAGATGAAATTTGACCTTAAGCTTTAACGGATATCGACGTTATAGGAATGAAGTGGCTAACACGTATCTTCAACATTTCATTGAAGTCGGGCAAGCTTCCTAGTAAGTGGATAACTGGGGTAACGGTAATGATCTTTAAGAAAGGTGACTGAAGAGTGTGTTCCAATTATCGCGGCATCATTCTTCTTAGCCAAACTGGTAAGCTATTTGCTAGGAGTGTTGAGTAAAAGATATTGTATATAGTTGAAGGACAGTTGCAAGAGGGGCGATGCGTCTTTCGTCCAGATCTTTGAAGTTCGCTTAGCCGGTATACATGTGCTTTGTAGATTTGAAAAAGTCGTTCAAATGAGGTCCGCGATAGATGTTGTGAGATGTACTAAGGGAGTATAAAGTACCACATTATATTCTGGTAGCTATGACTTCGCTGTATAAATAAAGTATGAACTGTGTTTCTCTTCTAGGTGGAAGGTGTGATCATTTTCAGTAGGCGTTAGGCTTCTTTAGGATTGTTCTTTGTCTCCACTTTGGTTCCTTGTTTACATGGACAAAATTACGAGACAGGCTGCTATGTCGAATGTCGATCTTCACTTCGGCTCCATAAGGATACTATCTATGCTTTTTCAGATGATGTTGTCTTACTAGCTTCTTGTCCGGAGAACCTACAATGCCTACAAGATCGATTTACGAGGAATTCCAAATGCCAGGGATGTTGGTTAGTACTTTTAAAACTGTATTATATTTTTATCTCGGATTCAGGTTTCAATGTCAACCTGGATTGGGGAAAGCTTCTTCCTGGTGTGAATGACTTTAATTATCTGGGGTATTGCTCTCGAGAAACGGCAGGAATATTAGGAAGATCGATTGGCGGATATGTTTGTTTGCTGACGCAGCAATGCGTTTTTTTTGTACAGATCTGTCGTATTGAAGCGGAGTTGAGTATTCACGCAAAGCTTTCTGTTTGCCGCGCAATCTTCGTTCCTATCTTAACCTATGGTCATGAGCTTTGGGTCATTACTTGAAAGGATTAAATCTCGAATACATAAGACACAAAATTCCTTCGCTGAGTCTGGTTTTAGCTTTAGAGATAAAGTTAGGAATTTGGTCATACGAAATGGACTCGGAGTGACGTCGAAGGAAAAAAATTATATTTATAGATATACATAATATAAAATTATTATATATTTTATTTCAATAATACTTAAAATTGTGGGGTCTACAAAATCTTGTAGAAACGCATGAAAACCAGATTAACTTGTCTCAGCCAATTGTGGAACCAATTTATGTATAATATTTCAAGAAATAGTAATAATAAAAAATTAAAAAAATATTTAAAATAAATTATTATTTGAATTTATATTCTCATAAAATTTGTTTTTTATATTTTTAAACTTGTATCAGTTAAAAATATTTAAAAAACAATATGCTTTTCATGTAAAAACACTTCTTTTTACACAAATATAAATGTAATATTTAATTATATTATTAAATATTAAATCTTTTTCTTATACAAACACTTCAAACACTACAAACACTTCTTCTGAAAATAGTCTTATATAAGACTGTTTGTAAACTGTTTGTTTAAATTAAATAATTTTAAATTAAAGAAAATTTAGTTCAGCTTATTTCAGTAACCGAAATAGATTTTAATTGATACTCTACGTTATGTAAATCTAAAATATAATATTAATAGAAAAAAGTTAGCTTCAAATTATTAAATGTGTGAACCGTAAATCTTAATTAATCTTAATTAATAGAACAATTGCAATTGTTTATTCATTGATTCAATTAATAAAAATATACTTACAAGTAGGAGATTTCTGGAAAACGAACTAGTAGATCTGCGTCAATTTCTTCCAGATTATTGTTTGGCAAAGATCTATAAAAATCAGTTTTATTTCTACTTAAAGCACTAACTTACAAGTGTTGCAGGCACTTTACATTTTCCATATTATCACTATAAAGAAAGAAGGATTATTAAAGAATGATTAATACAAAAGCTATAGATGTTTATTAAAATTGATAGAGATCAATGATAAATTGATTATATATAAATAAATTTAAAATATCGCCAAATATTATATAAATATGTTATTATTCCAGATTATTCATGTTAGTTCCAGATTATTCCGGTCAGTTCCAGATTATTCATGTTAGTTCCAGATTATTCCGGTCAGTTCCAGATTATCCCTGACAGTTCCAGATTATCCCTGCCAGTTCCAGATTATTCCGGTCGGTTCCAGACTATTCCGGTTAGTTCCAGATTATTCATGTTATTTCCAGATTATTCATGTCAGTTCCTGAATATTCCTGTCAGTTCCAAATTATTCCAATCAGTTCCAGATTATTCCTGTCAGTTCCATATTATTCATGTCAGTTCCGCTCGCTATGCACTCGGAAAAGAGAAAAACTTTCTAATTGCTTTCTTATCGCTTCAGCCCACATGATCACTCATAGGCAACAAGTTTACTTTGGATGTTGAGAAATGTTGGGCGTGCAATGGGAATGTTGATGTGTGCTAAGTCTTTTTTCCTAATAGCTAATCTATTTTTAATGTTTACAAGTATGCTAATCGTTATAAGCGCCCGATAGTTCTATATAGAAAATTACTATGTGGATCCAGATTTGATTACCATTGTAGTTCATCATGGCTTCTTAGATCATGAAGCGATGTGTGGATTTTGTGCTTTTAACCGTTTAATCGTTTAAATTATAATATTGAGACATTGACTAATACGGTTAACCAGATAAATACGGAACTTGCTGCTGCTAATTCTTCCCGATCGAGGGCTGATCAGCTAGAAAAGGATATATGTGACTTAATTTGTAGGTAAAAATAATAGTAACTAACAGTTGATCTTTAGCGTCAGTTGCTTAATCGACGATTGACCTAGGTTCCTTCTCAGTTAGTGAATACAGTTCTTAAGTTCATAAAATAGCACGGATTGGAATCCGGATAATATGTTACAGGTTCTAAAGAACGATTCTCGAATAGTTCGAAATGTAATAGTTAAGGTTCTACCTGCAACAAAAGATATCCTTCTTATGTCCACCTGCCCTTTTTTATCACGACTTGAAATTTCGGACTCATTGGTTAGTCTAATTTCTCCAAGCAAATAGTTTTGTCATTTCTCAGAGCTTCTGATTGTCCCTCTGTAAGAAGTTGTTTATTTATGAACAGTCGTTCGGGTTTGACAGTTTACAAATAGAATTGAGAATTCACCCTTAACTGATCCATTTACTGTTCAATAACTTCATAGTGTAATTTTAACAATGCGCAACAACAAATACCCCTGTTTTGGTTTCTTAATATTAGAGCATTTTAAATTCTATTTCGTTACATACGAGGTTGGCTGTTGCTTTTTAATTGTGTGCTTTCTAGCCGTTATCCACCTTGTTGAAACTTCTCGATTATTATTATTCTATATAAAGACGTTAGACTAATTGAGGAATCAAACTCCTATAGATAAACTGTGATTCAATCATTCGTTCATGTATCATTATCGTCAACTTAAATCGACGTAATCCACCTAATCTTTGGTGCGGGAACAAATTATTCGAGCATACATAATAAAAGCCATGCCTACGCCTTATTTGTGGATTTTTCAAAAACTTTTGGTAGAACTAATAGATAAATTGTTCGGTAGTTACCATTTGCATTTAATACTTACTCTCAAATATTTTTGATTATGTACGAAACGCAATTGAATGCAATATAGAGGTTGAGTAAAATAATAATAACTTGCTTTATATTGTATAAATACGATATAAAATAACTTATTGATGAGATAATACATTTTACCAATGTGTTTCTTTCTACATCAAGTATATGCAAATCTTAATGGGTTCTTGTTTTACTTTTCAAATAAAGGCAAATCTCAAATAATTTATGTAATTGTGTATTATGTAATTTGCATAATATTATACAACTATTATCATATAATATTAAGTATGCATTGCATAATATTATTTATGATATTAATATTATTAATGATATTAATATATTACAGCGAACTAATGCTGAATATTATAATACAGCGAACTAATAGATGACCCAAACTTCTATACTGGAATTGCGATAACATATTCTTCATAAGGCCGTGTCTACGCTTATTTGTCGATGTTTAAAAGGTTTTCGATAGAATTAATAAAGAATTTCTCAGCGAAAACTTATGCCACAATCAACTTACAGATGTAAGTATTTCAACTTACAGATGCAATCCAATTAAATTAAAATGTGTAAGATTAACTGATTTCGTCGAATTATTATATAATCGTTTAACCTCACATTATGCAAGGATTTTTGATGGAGTTGCTATTGCATATCAGATTGAGCAGATAATCGTCGTTTGCAAGTATACCTTATTATTCCCTTTTTGTTTTTCTTGTTCATTATCGTTTTGTCCGCAATTATTCCGTTTAACACTTACTCTGTTCATGTTTATCTATACGCATATGACCAATTAATCATATCTGAATCTATTTCTGAACTTCAATTCGCGGCTGTTTAGCTATTATAAAGTTAACATCTTAGAGGTTAATGTCAATTGAACAAAGAATATTAAATTTCGATGTGGTGGTAGGCTTTTTTGCTTGGATGCTATTTCTTTCAATAAAATAGCACTTGATTTCACAAATTTGTATATCTTGACATTATTCTAACTTCTCGATGGTCGTTCCACAAGCATTTAAAATCGACTATCTTATTAGCACCTTAACTTTTTTTAGAAAAGTGGCCGCTGTCTCTCCAAGGTGTTCTTAGATATTTTTCAATTATGTTAGAACCCATTGTTTCCTGCATCATTAAGATTTCCGGGAAACCCTCTCAACACAAAATTAGCATCAGATAGACAATTGCAATTTGTTCTGAAAATATTCTAAAGTCTCCTATAAAGTTCATGTTACGTCGTTTGCCATTTTAATCAACCAGCAGACATTGTCACAACGGCTGCTGGTTCATTTATCACAACAAAATATTCCACATTAAGCGTGCTTTATACGAAAAGTCGGAGAAGTCTTTGTGTAGATTCTGTATCGAACAATGATCTGATTCACTGCATACCTTTAATTATCGAATTTGATTATCTTTAAGAATTCTTGACAACATTTTAGATTAAACAACATTTACAGATCATTTTATATATAAATCTGTAATATAAATTATTAATATATTATTAATAGCGCATATTTTTATATTCATTTATTTCTAGGGAGTTCGTAATTCAGTTAAGAAAACTAGGAAAGAACAAAATAATAAAAGTTTAAGAATCCTTCAATCTATAATACGAGATAATGATTCAGATAGCAGCAAAACTGGCATTGAAATATCATCCTCAAATTATTTGTTTGGTTGCATTCATTATTTGATCCGTACAGTAATTAAATTTTAGTAATCAATATAAATTAATTTTAGATTAATTATAAATTAATTCTATCTAAACTATCTAATTATTTTCAATTTTGAATTATTTAAAGAAAATGAGATATCAGATGTCATCAGTGGTGAGAGTAACCTATCTATTTAACTAAAGCCAAATATACATTCTAAAGTATTTCAATTAACATTATTTATCAAACGATTAACGTTTTTGCTTAAAAATGCTTGTGGATGTATTACAAAATATTATTTATTGCTTTTACAAGACAAAATGACTTTAATTTCATTAAAGCAAAACTGGCATTGAAATATCATCCTCAAATTATCTGTTTGGTTTTATTTGTTTGATTGCATTCATTATTTGATCCGTACAGTAATTAAATTTTAGTAATCAATATAAATTAATTTTAGATTAATTATAAATTAATTCTATCTAAACTATCTAACTATTTTCAATTTTGAATTATTTTAAGAAAATGAGATATCAGATGTCATCAGTGGTGAGAGTAACCTATCTATTAAACTGAAGCCAAATATACATCCTAAAAGATTTCAATTAACATTATTTATCAAGCAATTAACGTTTTTGCTTAAACATGCTGATGACCGTATTAAAAAGTCTTATTTACAAGACAAAATAACAGTAAATTATATTACAACAAAATAAATTACTAATTTTTATTTAAATAACTATTTTATTGATATTTATTAAAGCGAATACTCACTTAATACATTCGGTATATATTTTTTTGAAACCGTCCCTTAAGATCAGAATAACGATTACTAGATACGTACAAAAATATTCATCAAAATAGACATTAATTAAACATTCACCAAATTAATTTATTTTTTCAAATGAAATTAAAATATAAAGTCAGAAATCGATAACTTTATCTCTAAAATTCTAATAATTTACCTTTAAAATGAACTTTGAAGTACATTTTAGCTGAATATCGGTAATCTCGACAAATATACTTTACTAGACATTTCCATTTGACTGCTTTGGGCGAAACAGAATTATAATTGAATTTTTTGAATTAAATTTTAACCATTTTAATTGACTTCGCAAAAGGTTATAATAATAAATACTAAACCCATAATCTTCTTCCATTTCAAATATGTAGTTATTACAAGAACAAAGAAGCAGAAAATATCCTTTATTTGATTAAAATTCTATGCTTTGATAGCTCCTGCTTTCATCATCAGGATTACAATAAAATTCACAATTTTTACCCCGTGTTTCCAACATTTATACAAAAATACCAGCATTAATGTGCCCCGCATTTCTACTTAAAAGAAAAAGAAATACCGAGAATCAAAACAATCATACACTAAAATTTTACACACATTTTAAAACAAACAAAAATGCTGAGCTGTTGCTCAGCATTTTGTGAGTTTTAATCATTCCGTTGATTTTGAAAATGCATATATTTTATCATTTGAAAGTAACTTGCTATCTCGCATTATTCAAGAAGTGTATTTTATTAAAAAAATAATCTAATTTAATGCTTAATAATAAATCCGATTACAATCTTTAATTAAATTATAATTAATTATTCCAATATTACATTATCTTAATTTTTTCAATTCTTTTTTTTCTAATTGTATTTTTATTTTGTTTTGGTTTAGATTAAATTATAATTTATTACTCTACTTTTAAATTATTTTT
Source organism: Pomphorhynchus laevis (assembly GCA_012934845.2). Classification (NCBI taxonomy): domain Eukaryota; kingdom Metazoa; phylum Acanthocephala; class Palaeacanthocephala; order Echinorhynchida; family Pomphorhynchidae; genus Pomphorhynchus; species Pomphorhynchus laevis. The sequence continues at coordinate 45,203 of WNNJ02002439.1, forward strand.
ATTATTAAATTCGTATTTTTTGTCACTTATTTTATGATTTTAATTTTATTTTGTTTTAAAATGTATAAATTTTAGTGTATGATTGTTTTGTTTCTCGGTATTTTCTTGTAAGTAGAAATGCGGGCCATATCAATGCTTGTATTTTTGTATAAATGTTGAAAACAAAAAATTTGTTAAACATTTTATCGTAATCCTGATGATGATATCAGAAGCTATTGAAATATAGATTTTTTTAATCAAATAAAGGATATTTTTTCTGCTTCTTTGTTCCTGTGATAACTATATGGTTAAAATAATTTTAAATATTAGCTTCTTATTGTTAAACACTTTGCATGATCCAAAAATCATTTTCCGAATCACAACAAAATGCGAATGTTTGATCATGTATCTATCTGCACCAATCACTCAACACAAAAGTGTTTTACAAGGATATATTTTTAATATACCCTTGTTCCCGTTTGCCAGTAATTCGCTATCCATGAGGATGGCGACTTATTATTCGACTTTATATCAATCTAGCAAACTATACAAAATAGACTCAACGTTTACCGCTCCGAAAATATCCTGTCAACTAAAAGACAAAGGTGACCCAAATTCGAACCAAGTATCGCCAGGATGACCGAGCCTGAACTGGCAAAATATCGTTAAAAGGTAGTCCTATTGTATTTATTAACTCTAATTTATGTCGGCCTATATCGCTTATCGACCTTATGATGCTATTTTAATAATTTTTAATAAATCAAAATGAGTGGGGTTGTCTAATCTATAACTTATGACTACCTAAATGTATCATTTTTTTTCGAAACGGTGTCATCGTATTCTTTTTATGATATTAACAATATCAGATTCTTTGTCTTTTCAGACAGAACGACGCGTGATCATGTTGTAACGAATAGATGATGGCGAATGATAGTTGATTACCGTCAAGTTCAGCCATTTCGAATTTCAACTTCCTTTCGCGAAAATGTTTGAAAATTACCGCTTTGATTTTGACTTGCGATATTGGCGTTGATAAACAAATCAATCGTAAAGTTGTTTTATGACAACTTTGTTTGATGAAAAACAAATTTTGCTTACTCTATGCAAAAATAGTACCGCTAGTATTCAAGATAATATATGTAACTCTGTGAATATACTCAGAAAATTCGCTAATCCAGGAATACCACATCTCTTGGAATCGATGAAAACCTAATATATTTCAGTACTTGATTTATGTCGTGGTTAAATTAGTGTAATACGCGCTAGTTATTACACTCTTTATTATTTAAATTAAAGATTATTAATAAAAAATAATAAAATTGTAATATATTAAATGGACTATATTAGATTGACAATCTAATATACTTATTTATACTTATTTGATACTTATTTAATTATTAAATTTTAAATAACTTGAAATAAAAAAATCGTCCTATTAAATTATTTGAAATAAATTTAAAAAATTTAAATAATTTATAATTAAAAAATTAATAAAGTAATTTTATAATTTATTAGTACAAAATAATTTCATAAAATTTTATCGTATCTTAAATTTCAAAAAAAATGATTTAATGTTGTAGCAATATTATATTTTAAAACAAACACATCCATAACTTGTATAACAATAATTTGATAAAAAATAAATTTTTGGAAAATGCCACACGAGTAATCTTTATTATTAAAGATTAATTTTATGATTGGCAACTGTTTATTATTCTATACTGAAGCTTATAATTTAATGTTAATAATTTAATAATATGATGTTTTGCACAATGTATTATATTGTTAAAGATAAACGATTATTAATTTACTCAATATATCTTTGTAAATTAAATCTGTTTTCTTAACTATAAAAGTCAATTGAAGTATATCTTAATATTTATATCTACATTAATACTTTTATTGTAATCAATGCTTTTTATTAATAACTAGACAACCTCCTTTTAATTTTAAGATAAATTAAAAGTCATAAAAATGAAACAAATTAATACAAAATGTGAACGAATTGCGCAAATGACAATTTGCTAGATCGCAAATAGCTAAAATACATAATCGTAGTTATTACTGTTATAATCCTATATAGATAGCAAAATGAATACAAAATGGTTTGTATCTACAAAGTAAATAAGGTTTTTCCATTTATAGGGAAATAAGGTAAATATCTATATTGATACAAAACAAAAAAACTAGGAATTCGTAACTAATCACAGTTCATTAGCGATCAAATCACCAAGCAAATATTATCTAGAATTGACCCTCAATGAATGATTTAGCCTCAACACAAATATAAGTGATTTATTAGTCAAATTTATTTAAGAATTTATTCTAAAATTTGTTTGTAACAACTTAAAATCCCGATTAGTCTTAAATTATTACTTACAATCGCTCAAAAACGACGTTATTATTTTCGATAACCATAAATTCGAATTTTTGATCAATCGTAGCAAATAATTGTGTTATGCCGATCCAAAGAAGACAAATTGCATTCAACATTTTTGGCTCTCCTAGATGTAGTTGTATAATTTCTTGTTCTTTTTAGTAACTTTCATGTGTTGGAACGTATTTATATTAAACTTTTGTTATGCTCAAGTTTTGTATAACAATGAGCAATACACTTTAAATTATACTTTAGTCTACATGCTAAATTTCAACCTCCATTAAAACAAAAAAATCAAATTTTGCTTGATTTTTTCATTTGTTTAAGAAATGACAAATTATGTAGAACACATCTGAGATTTAACCTGGAGTAAAGAGTCATTATAAAACTGTGTACAGAAGCAATCAGGTTCGTGTAGTAACACAAATACTTGTAACATCACCTTTTGAAATACGAATTCATTAAATAAACATTTTTGTTGAACGTGCATTTTACGAGACAAATATACTTTTTAATCAAAATTTTACAAAATTAAAATTTTAATCTAAATTTTAAATTAGACTTTTAAAGTCTTGGTTGCTGAATATACCTCTATTGAACTTGGAACTTTCAAACTTTCGTTGGAAAGCTTCAACAAAAGCTGTCGAAACTTTTGTTAAGCAATATTTCAAAAGTTCGTAGCCATCAGCAGTTGTGAAACTGTTTTAGAATCGCTAAAGTTATGAACTTTAAATGTAGAAGCACAGAATAAACATCAGAAAAAGAAGAGCTTTTCTGGCAAAGAGTGCATATAAAACAATTCAATGCATTATTTAGAATATCTCCATTTAAATCAGTAATTTTGAACATCTAAAATAAAATGTCGTAATCGGCAATCCAGCATTTGTTAGATCGTGGTAATTTGGATCGTGGTAATCTGGATCGTGGTAATCTGGATCGTGGTAATCTGGATCGTGATAATCTGGATCGTGGTAATCTGGATCGGGGTAATCTGGTTCGTTGTAATTTTAATAGTGGTAATTTGAATTGTGATTATTTGGATTGAGCTCATTTAGATTGCATTCATCTAGATCGTGGTAATTTTAATCGAGGTCATTTGGATCATGGTCATTTGGATCGTGGTCATTTGGATCGTGGTCATTTGGATCGTGGTCATTTGGATCGTGGTCATTTGGATCGCGGTCATTTGGATCGAGATCATCTGAATCGTGATCATTTTGATCGTGGTTTTATGATCGAGGTCAAACAAGCCAACCTTGAATTTTATCAAACGATTTTGACAGTAGAAATTTTATGCAAATATTCTGTTTGAAATTGTCTGTTACGACAGACAATTTCAAACAGAATATTATACAGAAGTGTATAATATCATTTTTTGTATCATTTTTTGTTATCCAGAAGTGATTAGATATAAATTAGGCTATGAGAAATATTTTAGTAAAACAATACGCAGGGTTAATATAATTTCTATTCTAAATACAAAATTATATTTTTATTAATAAATAAGATAAACAATAAAAAATCTAAAATTTGGATCGTGGTCATTTGGATAGTGGTAATTTGAATCGTGGTAATTTGGATCGTGGTAATTTGGATCGTGGTAATTTGGATCGTGGTAATTTGGATCGTGGTAATTTGGATCGTAATAATTTGGATCGTGGTAATTTGGATCGTGGTAATTTGGATCGTGGAAATTTGGATCGTGGAAATTTGGATCGTGGAAATTTGGATCGTGGAAATTTGGATCGTGGAAATTTGGATCGTGGTAATTTGGATCGTGGTAATTTGGATCGTGGTAATTTGGATCGTGGTAATTTGGATCGTGGTAATTTGGATCGTGGTAATTTGGATCGTGGTAATTTGGATCGCGGTAATTTGGATCGTGGTAATTTAGATCCTGGTCATTTGGATATTGGTTATTTAGTTCGTGGTAATTTAGATCGTGGTCATTTGGATCGTGGTCATTTGGATCGTTGTCATTTTTATAGTGGTAACCTTGATCGTAGTCATGGATAGTTGTAATTTGGATCGTGGTAATTTGGATCGTGGTAATTTGGATCGTGGTAATTTGGATCATAGTCATTTGGATCGTGGTAATTTAGATCGTGGTAATTTGGATCGTGTTAATTTTAATCGCGGTAATTTGGATAGTGGTAATTTGGATCGTGGTAATTTGGATCGTGCATATTTGGATCGTGGTAATTGGGATCGTGGTAATTTGGATCGTGGTAATTTGGATCGTGCATATTTGGATCGTGGTAATTTGGATCGTGGTAATTTAAATCGCGGTAATTTGGATCGTACTAATTTAAATCGTGGATTTTAGGATCGTGAGAATTTAGATCGTGGTCATAGAAAATTAGACACTTTAGTGTCTTTAAGAAATAAATCTATAAATATATTAACTATAAAAATAAGGCTATTGAAAATATTTTGGTAAATCAATACGCAGGGTTAATATAATTTCTATTCTAAATACAAAATTATATTTTTATTAATAAATAAAATAAACAATAAAAAATCTAAAATTTAAATAATACAAAAGTACATTTTCGTCTAGTAAAACTTTTTCATACTCGAATTATAAAAAATACTTCAATGTCAAAGTATTTGGATCGTATTCATTTGGATCATTGTAATTTGGTTAGTGGTCATTTGTATCGTGGTCGTAGAAAATTAGACACTTTGGTGTCTTTAAGATAATTAACACCTTTACAAAATAAACGTTTATAACTTTTTCACATGATTTGTATTTCCATTTTGTACCCAAAAGATAATCGCAATTTAGGTATTTAATTCTAAAATAAGTTATAATCATTCACGAATAGAAATTTTAAATAAATTGAAATTTTCTTTTAATTTATGATAAAATGTGGATAATCTAAACATACTGATTACAGTGTTTACTGGAAATAAATCATTTAATAAAATACCTCATAGTTTTGGTATATTTCAAATATGTCATTTGATTTTTATTGGTTTAATGTGAGATTTTAACTTATAACAGAGAGGTTAATGTGCACTACAAAGTATCAAGTAGTGAAAGATTTAATTATAAATATTACAAAATATTTATAATATTAAATATATTAAAAATATTATATTTAATTAATATAATGTTTTCGAATACATGAAAATATAGTTGAATATAGTTGTAATTTGCTACTAAATACATTTTAATAATTTTTGTCAAACATTATTTCACAATTAACTTATTTTATATGATAATCTGAGTTTTTAATAAGCCCATGCGCTTCTCGCAAAATGAATTTAATGTGACATCCAGATAAATACCTAAGCAATTTCATTTGAAATTAAATAAATTTAAATTTTCAACTCTTTCTGTTTGTCTAAGAAAATGATCTTATTGAAAACCTTTAGAAATACACACCTTCGACAGTTCTCATTATATATTAAAAAACAACAAATGTTTTTATTTATAATTAATATATGAATTATTTAAAAAATATATCATTATGGAAGATTCCGAAATTTCAAATAATGACTTTTCAACATGCGTACCTTCGATTGTTTTATTTCTAGTTAATGTTTTCGAAACATTTGAATAATCTAAACTCAAATAAAATAAATACTAAAAAAATTATTTTAAAAAGATTATTAAAATTTAATTTTTATATAAGTAAATTAGCAGTTTTTAAAAGCTTTATTTCAAATAATTTCTTGATTTTTAAACTAAGTAATCCTATAGAACATACATAGTGATCAATGTGGAATAAGTTTACAGATATGGATAATTTTAAACAATAATTTATCAAATTATTGATATAATTTTATATCAATATAAAATTGCAAATAATTAAACATTAGTTAATAATAATTTTAATAATAATTAATTAATTATTAATTTATAACAACAATATATAACAATATAGAATTGCTGACCAACATTGTTACTGTGTTTTATGGAATACTCTCGTTCCAATTGCTAACCATCTCAGCTTATTAATTTATAATAATAAATTAATCATATCATCTACCTGAGTTCACATATATTAAATTATTTATAAATTTATAATAGTGATAAATAATATTCAATTAAATAAACAATAAATAATTTATAATTTTTATATATGACTTTATGTTATTAAAATCAAGTTAAAATTTAAAATTTTAATCAAAAGTGAAAGTCAATTTTATGAATTGACTTTTAAATAATAGACGATGTATACAAATAAGGATTAGGGGTCATGTAATGGAACTGTTTTGTTATCAAGTATCGGCACCTATTTCTCTACACAACTTAGCAGCGAAGCCAAATTCATGCTAATGATGTATTTCTCCGACGAAATTTAATTATTTATTTTATTATTCTAATACAAAGTAAATTATTTATTATCCATAAAAATTTTCCTCTAATAATTTTAAATTTATTTTTAGTATTATTATGTTCATTTTTATATTTTACTATTTTCTGTTTGATTTTATTTTTAAAACAAACCAGTTTAAAATATGTATCTATTAAATAAACTATTTTGTATTAAAATATATTTATTATTTATTTAAAATTTAAAATTGTAATTTTAAGTAAACGTTAATTTTTTGAATTGACTAATAAATAACAGACGATGTATACAAATTATGGTTAGAGGTCAAATAAAGGAACTGTTATGTTATAAGGTTTCGGCACCTATTCCTCCACTCAACATATCAGCTAGGCCAATCTGATTAATAGTACTTATTCTAATACAAAGTAAATTATTTATCCATAAAAATTTCCGGCTAATTATTTTAAATTTATTTTTAATATCATTAAGTTGATTTATATATATTACTATTTTCTGCTTGATGATATTCTTTAGTAACCTAGTTTAGAATATGTTCTGTTAAATTATTTAAATGATTTTGAAGAAAGTTAATATCGTTACAAATTGTTGCAATTCTTAAAATTTCATTATTTAATGTATTATATTTTATATTATATGTTTATATTATTTTGTTTTATTTTTAAGATAAACTAGTTAAAAATGTATCTATTAAATTATTTAAATGATTTTGAAATTGTTGCAATTCTTAAAATTTCATTATTTAATGTATTATATTTTATATTATATGGTATGCATGAATGCTCATGCAAAATATGTTTCTTGTAAATTTAAATATGTCATCTTTACGATATAAATTAATAGTAGTTTTAGTTAATGTTAATTTAATGTTCATATCTAGATATACACCTTTATCATTAATATTGGTTTTATTAAGAATGAGGCTTCCTGGAAAAAAATTTGATCGCTTATTGGATAAAAATTATTAGAGTTAAATACACATATATCATCAATATATCAACGCATATATTTCACATCCTTATTAAGTTAAGGTTTTTAAACAGTTATAATCAATATTAAGACAGTTATATCAATATTCAGGCAATAACTAATTACATAACCAAATTTTATTCGCATCGATAGTAGAAAAACACTTAATTCAGGCCCAATATACAAACTAGGGGAGACGCAACATATCCTGGCGTAATATGCTCAAAAGATTTAGTACTTTGTATATTAATCTTCTAAATCGTTGCCTGATCTTTCGAAATGAAATTGAATCGACTACAACTGGTTCTGGATTTACCGCCCTTAGATTAATTTGGATTGAGTAAACGTCTGGAGTAATAATTCCTATAAAAGCAAAATTAGTTCACTATCAGCTTCTCAAGAATGGAGGAATCGAATACACTGTCCATTCGATTCGTAAGACATTTAATGAAATTATGAACAATGTATCCTGGATGTTAAGATGAAAAATGCCTTCAACTGAATTACTGATCAATTGAATTACTGCATTGCACAGAATTGTGTACATCGATCTTGAAAAAATGTTAAATATTCACATAACCAGTCTGATATGGCATTTCATGTGCAATGGCTTAAAATCGCTTTGGTGTGAAATTGTCTAAGTCTCCTTTGCAATATTTGTTTAGTAAACAAGGATTAATGTTTTATTAGTCAATTATTATGTTCAATTATAATCAAACATTATTGTGGTTCGAAAATGCTTTGTTTGTTCTTCTTAAAAAGGACAAAAGGCCGTTTTGACTTTTATTTTTTGTTTATGATAATTGTAAATAACACGAATAATAGACTAATAATTAATTAATTTTAATTAATTAATTAATTAATTTTAATTTTGAATAATTAATTTTATTTTTTCGCTAGCTCCTGCTATTTGCGTTAGAAAAGAATATTTCTTCACGAACCGGTTTAATAAAAATGTTTTGTTTTAATATAGAATTGCTTGTTAACATTGTTACTGTGTTTTATGGAATACTTCCGTTCCAATTGCCAATAATAAGGAGTACAAACGAACATTAGAATTTTATTTAAAAGAAAATTGCCATTGCGAATTTTCTTTTAAATAAAATTTTAAATTCCTCTTTACTTTGTATTATTGGCAATTGGAATAGGTGTATTCTCAAAAATAAATAAAAAATTAAACTGTTAATCGGGTTTACTATTTTATAATATTATTTATAAAATATCAGATATATTTTTGATTTATTATTAAAATAATATTTAATTAAAAATACCATTTGTATTGAATGTCAAAACGCACTGAATGTAGTAAATAGTCTATACTATTAATATAGTATATATTAATATATATTATATATTAATATATTATATATTAATATATATTAATATATACTATTAATACTATTTAATACAATGTTAAGTAGTATTTAATCTAGTAAATCTGGTTTATCTTAGTAAATAGTATTTACTCTTATTAAATATACAAGATCTTATATGATCTTATTCATCTTAGTAAAAATACTATTTCTATTGAATGTCTGAACATACTTAAATATTCACTGTAAATCCGAACTAAAAATATGAATTAAAACAAATGTTAATAAATATTGTATCGTTTATTACTCAATGTTTACGGTTTTGCAGCCTTCTACCGTTTTTCTCTGCATCCAGCAGTAGAGGTATCCGATACTGATGAGTCTTGTTATCTGCTTTCTTTCAGCTCACTATTTCTAACAATGATAAATATTCATATAAATTTGTTGATTTTGTATTTCATGCGCAATAGTTTTAAATCACTTTGGTTAAAAATAGTCAAAGTCTCCTTTGCAATATTTATTTGTAAACATATAAAATGTTAGTTTTAAATGTGCAAATGAATAAAATTTCATTAGTCAATTACAAATTTTTACAAATATTGTATCGTTTATTACTTAATATTTAATAAATTATTATTAACTATAAATAAATCTATTTAATCTATTTAAATCAATTAAATTATCTAATTAAATATTTAATTATTATCTTCTTTCTGAAATCATAAAACATTAAAACCTAGAATAGGAAATAAAAATGGTTTGAAAAATATTAATAAACATTTGTTAGCTGAACAACAAGGAAGAAAACATTGTCGCATCGAAAATAAAAAGTAGCGAGTATCAATTTATAACGATTTATCTATAATAAATTGTTCATTAATTATAGAATAATACTCTTTATAATTTAGCTATGTTCTTGTTTACTATATCTTAATAAGATTCTAATACTCTTGAGTTACTTAGAAAGATGTTACTTTATTACTTACAAGTTATAAAGAATTCTAAGTCTCCCTTGCAATATTTATTTGTAAAAATATCAATTATTAGATATAATGTGCAAAGATAAATGTTTCAAAGGTTTAAATGCTAAATTTTACTGACAGTAAACAACTATTCAAAAAATAAACTGTATTTGTTATTATGCAATACGTGCCTGGAATATATATATGTTTGTGTTTAATCTTAAAGAATGCTGATATTTAATTAGATGTTAATAAGAAATATCGCTTTCTATATAGAATTAGGTAGTCATTTTATGCAAATAAATGACATTTTGCCCTTTTGCTTGTAAACATATAGATATAACATCAACCCATTTAACTTTCGATCTTTTTATAGCTACACTAAATATACTTTCATTTATCTATATTATTGAAATGGTTGCTAAACATCACAAGGTTATTTATCAGCTTTGGTAAAAAGAGTTTGTTTATCTAAATGATTTCGTTGTTATTGAGAGTTTTCACCGAAAGAAAACCGAAGGCAAATTTGCACATTCATTTATTTTATAAAATTAGACAGAATTACTCATCAAGATGATAAGTAGAAGAAATGAATAGATTTTATTTTTACTTCGTAATTATTGGCAAGTTAATGTAGTGATTTGTTATTTATTTCTAATTATTCATTTCTAATGCACTTTCTTATTTGGTATAAATCATTGATTTAATTACACAATTTGATATAATTCTAACGATAATTTTCATTTCAAAATTTTACATTTAAACGTTTAAACTCAGTAAATATCAGGCTCTCATTTGAAATATGTACATTCTAAATTAATACTATTTTGATGTTTTTTAAAATAATCATTTTATCCAGTATTATTTATAAAATGATTTTTACATAATAAACTATTAGTAAATAACTAAAAATCATTATTAAATTAAACAAGGTTTACAAAAATAAATAATTTTAAGAAATGTTAATAAATTAAAGAAATTTAATAAACTTATTAATTATATTTATGATATAATTAATTAAATAATATAATTATATTAGAAAGTTATATATAAATATAACTATTTATATTATAACAGTTGATACTGATCCATTATTGATAAAGATTTATTGGAGCTGGATCGAAGAAAAGAGGAAATTTTATATTGATATTTCGCTAACTTCTGTTAACATCTTTAGAAAATTACAGTTTTTTAAAATGTACATGTTTATATAAAAAAGTTCAAAACGATCACCGCCATTTAATTTGGGCAAGTGCTGCTGTTGTTAGCGCTAGCCAGCTGCTTTAACTATTGTTTTGCGGCCGAGGGGCTTAAATCCCTCTGGACCTGAGGCCGTAAATATAAGTTGAAGATTTTAAAATAAACGTCGTGAACGGCTTCAATTTAAAGTTGTCTTTTGCATGTTTTTGTTTTTTAAGTTTTTATCGGTTATATAGTTATTAATAAAACCCTTATTATTCTTATTAACTGTTGTTTAAATTTTAATACAATTTCGACAACTTTTGAAGGTACACAAAACTCAATGAAAAAGGACGATTCAAAATAGTTTAGAACCAAAATAAAAATAATAAAAATAATATTTCCATTCAAAATAAATAAGTTGAAAAAACTAGAAAAAAAAATAATTAAAATTACTAGAAAAATTAAATAAAGTATAAAAATTGAAATGATTATTTAAACAAAAGAATCGTTTTTAACATATTTACTAAATATTTAACGTTACGCCAGGTTTATTGTTCGGCATAATAATATTGGAGTTTATATAAATGTAATAAGCCTCAAGAATTTTTCTATTTAAACAATTGGTTTCTTTTGCTAAAACAACACTAATATAGTCTATTGTCATCTAAATTTAAACTATGGTCTACAATAGCGGTACTTAGGCCATTTTTGAGCGTGTATTTGTATTGTTTTAATCTAGACTCTAATGGTTAGCCTGTTTGACCCACGTATATTTTATTGCATTCTAAACAAGAAATTTTATAAACAACTCCATCATTATCATGTTTGGATTTTTTTTCAAAATGTTGTGTAACTTATGTATTTTACTATTAAAAGGAAACAATATTTGAAGTATTTAATGTTTTATTGTTTGAAACAAATCTTTTGAAATTAATATTCCAAAAATTATTTATAAATTTAAATAATCTATAATTTTTTAACCTAGAACGAGAAAATAAATACAAAGGTTTAACATTTATGAATAAATAAGCCATATACTAATAAAATTATTAGGTAATTTTCTAAAGATGCTAACAGGAGTTAGCAAAATAGCAAAAATAATTTCTTCTTTCCTTTGATCCAGCTCAAATAATTATATAACTATTTATAATTACATTCATAATTATATGCTATATAATATCGTAATATTATATAAATATCTTTATCTTATATTATTTATAACATGTTGATGTAGATCAAATGTTTTTGGCACTTGAACATATATCGCTTCAAGGGTTATTGCTGGGAAGCGTATCAAGGTTATCAATTGATATGGTATCGCTGCAAGGGGACATCGATGTATGGGGGTATCGCTGCAAGGGGTTATCGATGTATGGGGGTATCACTGCAAGGGGTTATCGATGGATTGGGTATCGCTGCAAGGGGTTATAACTAGAAAAGTTAATATTCATAAATACACAGAGTCAGTAATAAATAAGGCAAAGAGTAAAGCAGAAGAACATAAATTGTTATATATGAAGTATTTTATTTGCTTCTTAGTAGGAATATCTTCGTTATATTTGATTAATATTTATATGAGAGCGTAATTCTGGACACACAATTTGGAAAAATATAAAGACTATCTGCTAATTATTCACTTATTTGCTTTATGCTATTTTCAGTAAGTCTAAGCAATTATTCGAGTTATAAAATTCCGGATACAAACAGGATATCTTCACTTTATAATCAAACACCTTTTTCTTAAATTCGTAAACGTTGAAGTTTATACTTTATAAAGTAGTTTTTACTCTTTAGAGTAAAAACCAACCACATGGATGTTTGCTGCGGTCTCTACAATTGTGAGATCTCAAGAGAGACTTTAAGAGCTTCATAACAGTAGGAACTCGTTAGATTTGCCTAAATATCCACTAAACCGTAATATATCGTTGTTCCATTCGACCTTGGGTGTGAAATCATTAGAAGAAGTCGTTTACGTCACTAGGTTACACTCGTCACACCAAGGCAGGATTGGGTGGGGTGATTGAGTTAATCCATAGTAATGTAGGGATAGTGACTCTTCTTAAACTTTATCAAGTCCTTTACTACCAATTCAACCTAATACTGTATCCTTCCAGCAGACAAAGTTCTCTTTATTGAATATCTTCCAAAAGGTAGAATGTGAAGGGTTAAGGCGGGCAATGCTCATCCTATCCCTGGTCAGCTGGAGCCTATATCTTGTGCTCCAGTATTTATTCAAGAGGGCCTGTCTAGCGGAAACAAAAAGATTATGAAATTGTTTCATTTTGGCTAAGACCTTGAGTTTTTTTAGAGTATGATTGTAAACGTAACCTTTATAGGTAGTCGAAAGTAACGCGGTAGATTGGTATGAGAGATAAGAATTAATTTCGGTCAAACTCTCATTACCAATTCGGGGGAAGAGTTGGATAGCGCCTGAAAGAAGGCCACTCTGAACGGATAAAAGTGGAATTTTTTCCTTAGAAACGTATCTTCCTCTATCTGCCAACAAATTAGGTCATGAGAGGTGGTCATATTTTGGCGCGACTGTTCAGTGCAGATAGGTTTTAACAACCACATCTTATGTAACAGTAAAATATCGAAGATTGAATTTGTCGTTGAACAATTAAAGATAGGGGCTGATAATTTTGAAATAAGATAGTCATTTCTGGCTCTGCGGAGTGCTGCATTAATTTAACGACCAGTTTTGTCATTGAAGTCACCAAGTACCATGTTATAACCACTACCTACTATACGATCGAGGAGATAACGGTTCTTATGAATTTATCCTGGCCGTATATAGATATTTGCTATGCTAATGCGTTTACCGTGCAGTGTGATATAGCTAAACAAGACAGGGCTGGACAAGAGTAGTTTAACAGTAGGGAAGGCCATATGGAGCATTGTACTAAGGTTAGTAGACCTTGAGATGAAGAGAAGTGAGGTGGGGTTATGTACGGTGGAAATTGGGTGTAGATGTGCTTAGGGATAAATCGTTAAATGTCCTGGGGAGCCGGATAGACCGCGTCTCATGAAGGACTATAACATATGCATCTCTTCCAGATAAAATGCTAAGGGCAGAAGTACTTCCCGAATTCAACTGCAGGATATTCAGTGAATAAGGCTCTCGATTACTTTGCATTGTGTTAAGTTAGCTGAAGTGAGATGCTTCCTCCTAGTCAGTACCAGGAGTGAGAAGGTTGCTTTTGTCGCCCCCAATCTGACTAGGCTGAGATACTTGCTCTCCGGGCATTTCTTCATTTTCCTTTATTCCGCCGGAATCGTGTACAACCCAGTGAAGGTCTCTTTTTGCGAGCATCATTGCTGTAACCATTTGAACTGGTTCTGTACTCTTGTTAGAAGGTTTTCTTCTAGTGTTAGGCTTACCCAGAAGAGGATAGTTCATGGTATAGAACATATTGCCTATCGACTCCTTGATCAGGTTTTCAACTTTGGGCATTGCGGCATGACTCCTTTCATCCACATATTTAGCCATATCCAAATTGTTCGTCTTGTTATTCAGACTAGTATCCATAGTTGACGGCTCATAGGCTTTAGCGAAGCTTTTATGATTCCCGGTTTTTTTTCTTGTGCCTCTGCTGATAATCCTTAAACGTTTTGCATTTGCGCGACTACGCTGGCTGGTCTCAATTACAGTAGGAGCACAACGGTTTTAGCTTTCATTTTCCATGATTGTCCAGAGAGCCGCAATCCTTATATGTTTGTGGACTGTTACAGCCACTTGCCCAGTGCCCTTCCCACTGATGATAGGTATTGCAGTAGGGTGGGTCAGCGAGTCAAATTTAATCATTGTAAAGATTAAGTAATGCGCCATAAAAGGATTGAACGTTTAGTATGAAAGACGAACCGCATCATCGACGGAGGCTTGGCCGAATGCTACGGGAATTTGTAAATATTGTACTCATATCGAAGTAAGTTTAGGTTTTAGACTAAATCGACAAACTGTTGATCGTGCTATTAAGGATTTACGTGCATAAGTGTATTCTTTATCGCATATATATGCGATAATATTTGATTTGAAAAAAATATAAAAAAAAACATTTAAATGAAATATTTCATATTTTATTTCGAAAAGGATTTTGATTTAATCAATAATATTTTTGTTATTTTATTTTATTTCTCTGGTATCTTTCGATATGAAAACATTAATATCCACAAACAATTATGAATTTAATTATCTATTCCTTTTCCAACACCAGATTTAATGTGTGGACGCAAAAAAAAATAGTTTGATTTTATGTTTCATTGAAAGTACTTTTTCAATAATATTTAAATTTATCGCTAATATTTATTATTAAGAAACGATAATATGTTTTCTACATGTCCAGATTTTACTGATACAATCAATAATCACATTATATAAGAGGAAATACCTAATTGGCATGAATTAAAACGGCTGTTTTGTTGGTTTGATAAACACTTTCCCAAATAACATATAAGATATAAGTTCGCTTTATATAAGATAACATATAAGTTCGCTTTTTTTAAATATAGCATACTATTAATTGGGCTTATAAACACATTGGGTTATAAAATTTGTTTTTAACATAAAGATGTTCCCATTTTTAATAGTAAGATTTTTATATTAATCAGATTACTTAACTGAAGTTGTTTATTTTGCACTAAGAATGACTTTTAAAATTAATTTTTTAACTTAATTTTTTAACCTGGATTTTTTTTTGATTTAGTTAATAGTATTTTACAATTTACTAAATTAAAGGATAAATTTAAAAATTCAATCGTAGCCAGCATTAAAAATCAATTAAAAATTCAATCGTAGCCAGTTTTGGCTCCTGAATCACAGTTTCAAGCGATTTTTCGCACTAACTATATATATTCGATCACTTAACTATGGCTAGATATTTTAAAATATTAATCTTAAAATAAATTTTATAATTTAGAATTATTAAACAGATTAATAAATAATATATTTTATATTGGAATAAGATTAACGGTAATTTGAACGAACTTCTATGTGCTCAAGGTTCGGATTTATTGTCTTTAATCAACTTTCCTATTCATCTTTGTGATATAATAAGATATGACACAGATATTCATATTACATCAGAGGAAATAATCATCAGCATGTATTTGGCTTGCTGCTATGATGGGCTGAGGAAGCACACATGCCGAAACCTTATATCATAGTTTCTTCATATGACAAAGCATCTTAATTATTATACTTTGTATAATATTTATTAGTAGATTTTATTTCTTATTTTAAATCGAAAATTTCATTGACAAATCAAATCGAAAGTAGGACAGCCTACAACACTCAAAAATCTTTCAATTAGAAAGGACATAAAACGTGAAAATACGGAAGAAATGCCATTAAACAAATTTGGCTTTTAATGAATTATATACAGCATTGTAAATCTATTTGTATTTTTAATTGTTTCTAACGGTTGAAGTCGTTTCTAACGGTTCTCCAGTAGACACGAATTTGATTATTAGTAGCCGAGATTCACGGTGATAAAGGGTTGGAAGAGATTAATCGTTTCTAACGGTCCCGCAGTAGACATGAATTTGATCATTGATAGCAAAGTTTCACGGTAATATAAGTTTGAAGAGATAATGGTCTTTTAATACGCGTAGCAGTAGCTAAGTCATTTTGTATGGTCACTTCGCTGACTTTCGATTCTGCCAGGATGCATCTACGTAGTTCACGCTTATTTTGCCATCCATTACCCAAGTTTAATTTTTGGAATTATGTTATGATATTTTTATATTAATAAAAATATTTGTATTGATGGGATTTGTATTTTATATATTAAGTGAATTTTAAAGTATTATCCTCAAATTATCATAAGTCCATCCTAAAAAGATTAAATTAAAAATATTATTTCAGTCAGCTTTGCTATAAATGGTACAATTCATCACAAGCATGCAACGATTAAGTGGATGGGAACATCCGATGATATAAGTATTAATTTATCTTTAAAATTTTGGGATCGACCAGAATTTGTAAGAGAACTGTTCCTAATGGAACCTAGGTAAGTTAAAAAATTGCTTTTACAATGATAATATATTGTTGAAATTTGTCGAAAATTGATGCTCTTCCCATAGTTCCACCGCTTTTCGTAATAGGTAATATTGTTATAAATGACACTCTTTAATATTCAACTAATTTTTAATTAAAATTTAATTATTTTTTATATTATACTTTTATAAAAATATTACTACGTTGATATTTAAACAGTGTCATTTGAAGTTTTTTAAAGTTGATGATTAAATCATTTAATAGGTCAAAATGTTTTTATTAATAATAATAAATTTTACACATTTAAATATGATCCTGAAAGCCTTTTATTTTTATGTAATTATAATATTCACTTAACGAGCCAAATGTTTATAGAATAATCTACGACTAATATAATCAATTGGATAATTGATTATATTATAATCAATTATAATATTATCTATGAAAAGTTGTAAATGAATTATATGAATTTTGTGCTTTTACAAAAATGCATATGGTTAACAGTTGATGTGTCCACTTTTTGCGCAATTAATAAGCTGTGCTATCTTGACGTTTTCGGAAAAATATATATATTTTTTATCAAAATTAATTTTTTATATATCTTATAATATATATAATATCTTATAATATATAATATCTTATATATCTTATAATATATAAGAATATATATAATATCTTATATATTGTAATCTTGATATTTTCTATAATTCAGATTTTTTAAAACTTGGGATTTTTTATAATTCAAATTTGTAATATGCCGATTAATAGATAGTATACTACTTATAACAATTAAGATTATACATCATTTGAAAAAACTACTTTTTAATTAGGCCTCGGCCTCTCTTATTCATCAACCCATTATAGCAAATACATTCTAATGATTTTTTAAATCATTAGCAAAATTAAAAGAAGAAATAAAATAAAAATTAAAAAAGTCATTTTATCAGGTAAATCAGCCTTATAATTAATGACAACAATGGTAACATCTTGCAAATTAAACAGCATATACCTTTTATATGTTTTTGCTGATGTGACTTGGTACATTAATTTTCTTATTTCCAATAATGCTAAGGATTATTTCCTCTGATAGAATGTATGAATCATATCTTTTTTATCACAGAGATTAATAAGAAAGTTGATATAAGATAATAATAAATTCGAACCCTGATCAAGTAGCAGTTCCTCCAACTTACCTTTAATCTTAATTCTAATTTATTGTATATTATATAATTATATGTTCATTAAAAACTAAGGTTTTTAAAATTCTTACCT
>WNNJ02002440.1:0-40169 GCA_012934845.2 Pomphorhynchus laevis
ATTATTATATTATATTATTATATTATATTATTATATTATATATATTATATAATTATATATATTCTTTATATATGTAAAGAATATTCCTACTCAGCTGGAACCAGTAATTACATACTGGTTCCAGCTGAGTAGGG
Organism: Pomphorhynchus laevis; assembly: GCA_012934845.2. Taxonomy (NCBI): domain Eukaryota; kingdom Metazoa; phylum Acanthocephala; class Palaeacanthocephala; order Echinorhynchida; family Pomphorhynchidae; genus Pomphorhynchus; species Pomphorhynchus laevis. The sequence continues at coordinate 135 of WNNJ02002440.1, forward strand.
ATAGGGCGAGGATTTTTTGTCTTGACCCTTCTCAGTCTTCCTTTTGGAAGATATTTAAGGAGAAGTTTGTCTGCTGAAAGGAGAGAGCTTTGGGTTGGATAGGTAGCATAGGCCTTGACAAAGTGTTGGATGAGTCACTATCCCTACATAATTATAGATCCACTCTATCTCTCCAACCAATCCCGCCTTGGTGCGACTTCAGGAAATCAGGGACTTATCTGTCACAGATATCCTAAACTCCTGGGGGCAACTTCCAGGCACCTCCAAATACTACGCGCCACTCGGGTCTGTCAGCTTTTGACAGACAGTCAGAGAAAGGAGGTCGCCATCACTATGCTATACTAGCCTCCCTGTCCGATGTTGCTGGCATTAATATCAGCCGTCGTGTTTTTATACCAAAAAAGAAATCGATTTCATGTCCTAAAGATCTGCGGCCAATCTCGATTCAAAACTCTCTCATCTCCATTTATGAAAAAGCGCTTGCGTGTAAAATCCGCGACCATCTATGTAGGTGAAATTTAATCCCACAAGGTTTTCATGGGTACGTAAAAGATTGATCGGTCCATACAGCAATAGGTAAAGTACACCAGTTTTGTAATGACAACAGTCATCAGCTTGCTGTGGCTGTTTTTCTTGACTTTGCTGCTTAACAGGGTGGAAATATTGTTGTGTACCAAGCGATTCTTCTATGAAGACGACTCTGATGCACGCAAGTTCTACCCTATTACAGGTGTGCCCCAAGGTTCCCCACTTTCTCCAATCCTGTATCTTGCTGTCTCCATTAAACTTTACAAAAACTTTAAACGCGACCAACATCTAGTGGTATACGCTAATGGTACAAAAGCCCTGTTTTCTGGACGCAGGTGCAAAGATGTAATCTCTGACATCAGCCATTTATTTTTAAGATTAAAATATCAGTTACCCATTTCCAATCTTATTTTAAACTCCTCCAACAAAGCAAAAATAAAGATACTAGCACTCTCAGCTCTATCTTTCATATTGACTAATTAACCACTCCATACCTTCACAAGTCAAGTAAAATAACTGGGGTTTACCATAACGATGAACTGGTCAGCGAAAGCTGACCTGGATAGACTCAAACGTGTTCTGAAGAGAGCTAGGTGTGCCCAGAAACGAGATCAGCATCTGTCATTGAATGGGAAAACTCAACTGCGCCTCTGGGGTACTTGGGCTATCTCGGGACTAGTCTTCTTTTCAAGAGGACGTCACACAGAGCAAAGACTAAGGTTTCTCAAGCTCCTCATCTCGCAATTACCGAGCATAGTCCGCCTCGATTGGACTCTTCGGGGTGTGTGAAAGACCTCGGGTCGTTCAGTCGGAGAGCGGCGTGTTTGATTGGCTGGAGGGCTCAGATTCCGCTGAACCTGATGCCTTGACAATATCGTGAACACTGAACATTTTGACTTTCCTTATCGATCTTGAACTGTTGTTTCGCAACTGTATTTTTTAGTTATTTTTAGTGGTTGTTAAGTTATTTATTTAAGAAATTCCTTATTATTTTGAAAGCTTGTAAAGAGCTAACGGACGTGCAGGTCCGTCAGGATGTGATTCGAATCTATGGAGGTTTATGAACAAAGGTTTCGAAAATCATTCGCGTAACCTTGCCAGAGCCTTAGCTGATTTCACAATTCAATTAACATTCAATTACTCCTGGAATTCTTGATGTGTTTACGACATGTAGGCTTGTCGCTATTCGAAGAAATTCGGGGGCATAGACCGATAAGAGTATGTCAAGTGACGATATGTATAATATGTAAAGCTATATTTGAGGTGGTATAATTCGACTTGCAAGACGTGTCTGGAAGCCGATTGGCTGCATCATAACGAGGCGGAACTGAGTTTGTCATTCGTTCCCTCAAATCCACATTCATGTCGAATAAACAACGTTGTGTTCTTGCCGTGGATTCATCTAATGTATTCAACGATTTGAATCGAAAAGCTGCTATTCACAATATACAATACATATGTCCTTCGTTAACTTGTGTTCTTTCTAACACTTACAAAACCGACGCTCAGCTAGTGCTTGGTGGTACAATCATCTTTTCTAGTAAGTGGTTTACAGTAAGGACCCCTTAGCAATTACGGCTTTCTCAATGGCCGTATTGCTGTTGATCAGCAGAATTAAAAATAGTGTTCACAGCATCACACAAGTTTGATTTGTGGATGACTCAAAAATTGTTGGTACCATTGACGAGTTAAATATAGTATGGAATATTTTAAAAAGCATTGGACTGTAATATGAATATTACGTTAACGCTGAGAAATCACAATTGCTTACTATGATTGCTTATTATGATTGCTTATTATTGCTTATTATGATTATTGGCATATGTATAGATACTAATGAGTTTGTAGATTCGGTTGCAATCGATAAATCTTGAAGTTGGACTCATCTTCTTGATCGATTAGTAGAAGTGGCCAAACTGGCCAGACGTATCTTATGTCGGTCTAGCAAAATCAGCACATTGGAAATTACCTCACTTTTTTAGAAGTACAATATTTGAATACGTGTATTTATCAACATTGTTGACGATATTAAAAGACAAGCTATTACATTATTAAAGCTATTACATTATTATACAAGCCATTGCATAATTTTATTACCATCTACAACAAGTCGAACCTTGAATTATGATTAGTGGACAATATTTACCTCTCATTTGAAGTTAGGAGACTCAGGGGTACTAGATTTCATTTTCGCATTCACACTTGAGTATTACTCCGAATCATATTTATGAGAACCATATTTATGATAAGGAGTTTACAGGATAAACTCTGTGACAAGTACAATCAGGTGTAATGTATATCATACCAACGTAGTAATGTTTACATAATTCGTTTAAATTGTTTGAAACAAAGGGCTCAGCAAGCAATATTAAATGCGATTAACCATGCTATCTAACAATGGCACATCATCGTGTCTAAGTGCACTTCTTCTAACCGTTGAAAACTATCATATGCATTCTCGTGAATTTAGAGATATTTTATGTTCCGGATAAGGATGGAATTCACATGATTTAAATAGGAAAACATGTATATGCAGATAAACAAACGAAATCGTTCACGCATTATCATGTAAACGAGGCGGTGTACCAATAATTCGTCAAAACGAAATTAGTAACACAATTACTTATGCATTATCAGAAATATACAAAAAAATTTACAAAAAAGTCAAGCAGTCAAAAATTTACCATCGGTGCTTCAAACAACTTACAAAATCAAGCTAATATGGAACGGAACTCAGGTATTTCTAATGTAACATCGAATTTTCAAGCCAAAGAAAACAAGGTTAGTCCTATTTCGTCTAATTTTTTAATCTCAAGCACGGATGGAGAACTCCCTCCTGTGCCTAAAGTGGTGAATCTGGTAATAATCAGACTTCTTCAACCATTTGAAAGGAAGAATCTTTTCAATATTTTTCTGAGAGAGTTTACAAGCTCTTATAAGAAGAGAATTCTATTTAATTCGATAAAATATTTAGATTCCGAAATCCGGGTTTCTTTCAGCTCTCCAGATCTGGCAGCATCGTACCTAGAATTTTTCGAAACACACCTAAAAGAATTTGGGTCAACTACTTACAGGCCTATTCAGGCGACTTTGAAAATTAATAATTTTCCGCCCTTCGCAACGGAGGAAGATATCCTTGCTCTCACATCTGAGTTCAAAATTCATAATATTCGCCCAATCCTGGGCAAGAAAGGCCAGGCTATACCAATAGCATTCTGTTCTACCGCAGTCGATCAGGCGGAATGTCTGGCTAAAAGCAAATGTAACCCCTTTCTGGGGTACAATCTTTCTTTCAATATCGTAGATGCTGATGACTTAACATACCCCCATTGCAATGGGTGCCACCTCTGGGGGCACTGGTCCTCGAACTGTACTAGGCCCCATACGTGTGGGGTTTGCAGCTCTTCCGAAGTCCATGAGGGGAAATGTTCTCTCCCCCCTCTGTGTTCCAATTGTGGTGGTCAGCACCCGGCCTGGTCTAGAAGATGTCCTATCTTCAAAGAATACAAATTAAGGCATTGTGGGGCACCGGTCAAACCGGCCCACTTTGCCGCTGCCAGCTTATCCAATTCAAACGGTTTTGGTATGTCGGACACCGACATTTTCAAAATTGTTGACGCAAGACTACAGATATATAAAGACGAGATCCGAGCCTTAACGAACCATCTGATAGCGAAATTCGAGGAGTCCCGTTCTCCTCCATCGACGATTCTTACCTCTTCAAAGAGAGCCCCCCGTTCTAAGAAGAGATCATCTTCTAAACAAAAGTTGGCTTCCTTGAAGTTGGCAAAGAAAGATGATATATGCTGGGAGTTGTTGGCCTCAAAGGGAGATGAAGATAATGCCGGTGGGCAAGTGTCTTCTCCTGGTAGGGCTGGGAGTGAGAAGGGCAACTTTCTCTCTCCTAGTTTCTGCTAGGAGGTAGGCATCCCACTCCAGCTGTCGTAACACAATGCAAAGTAGTCAAGAGCCTTTTTCACTGAATATACTTCAGTGGAATTCGGGAGGTGCTTCTGCTCTTAGCCTTCTATCTGGTAGAGATGCGGATGTTATAGTCCTTCAGGAGACGCGGTCTATCCGTATCCCCCAGGACATTACTCGATTTATCCCCAAGCATATTTACACCCACTTCACTCCGTACATAACCCCTCCTCACGCCTCTTCATCTCAAGGTCTTTTAACCCTAGTTAAATGCTCCTTAAGATCATCCCTTCTTTTAAACTATTCTTGTCCAGCCCTGTCTTGTTTAGCTGTTTCACTTTGTAAGAATGGTAAACGTATCAGCATAGCCAATATCTATATTAGGCCAGGGGAAATTCACAAAAACCGTGATCTCCTGGACCGTATCTTGGGTAGTGGCTATGACATGTTACTCGGTGACTTCAACGACAGAACTGGTCGTTGGATTAATGCAGCACTCCGCAGAGCCAGGAACGATTACCTTATTCACAAACCACCGTCCCCAACTTTTCATTGCTCAACAACTAATTCTCTCCTCGACATATTACTGCTTCATAAGATGTGGTTGTTGAAACCCATCTGTACTGAGCAGTCGCGCCAAAAACAGACCATCTCTCATGACCTAATTCGTTGGCGGATAGAGGAAGATACGTTGCTTAGAAGGAGGTTTCACTTTGATCCCATCAGAGTGGCTTTCTTTCAGGCGGCTATCCAACTCTTCCCCAGAATTGGTAATGAGAATTTGACCGAATTTAATTCCTTCCTCTCCTCGCAAGCTACCGCGTTTCTTTCGACTACCTATAAAGGTCATATTTACAATCCCACTCCAACAAAACTCAAGGTTTTGGCTAAAATGCTACGTCTTCCCAATGTCTCTGTTTCCGCCAGGCAGGCCATCTCGAATGAATACTGGAGCACTAGATATAGGTTCCAGCTGAGCAGGGATAAGGCGAACATCGCTCACCTTAACCCTTCTCAGTCTTCCTTCTGGAAGATATTCAAGAAGGAGAAGTTTGTCTGTTGGAAGGATAGAGCTTTGGGTTGGATTGGTAGTATAGGCCTTGATAATGTTTTGAAGGAGTCACTATCCCTACATAATTATGGAGCCACTCAATCTCCCCAACCAATCCCGCCTTGGGGTGACTTCAGGAGCAGGGACTTATCTGTTACAGATATCCTTAACTCCTGGGGGCCACTTCCGGGCACCTCTAAATCCGTCGCTCCATTATCTTCTCGAGTCTGTCAGCTTTTGACAGCCGATCAAAGAAGAGAAGTGGCCGTCACAATGCTTTTAGCCTCACCATCCGATGTAGCCGGCATCAATATTAGTCGTAGAATTTTCTTACCAAAGCATAGTCCGGTTTCATGTCCCAAAGATCTGCGTCCCATTTCGATTCAAAACTCCCTCATCTCCATCTACGAAAAAGCGCTTGCGCGTAGAATCCGCGACCATTTAAGTAGGCGTAATTTGATCCCACCGAGTTTTCACGGGTTTGTCAAGGGACGCTCGGTTCATTCAGCAATAGGTGAAGTGCATCAGTTTTGTAGGGATAATAGCCATCAACTAGCTGTGGCTGTTTTCCTTGACTTTTCTGCTGCATTTGACCGCATTTCCATTCCCTTTGTTATCTCCTCTCTCAGGTCACTCGGGTTGCCTGCGAGAATTGTTAACAGGGTGGAGATATTACTGTTTACCAAGAGGTTCTACTATGAAGACGACCCTGATGCGTGTCAGTTCTACCCTATTACAGGTGTGCCCCAAGGATCCCCACTTTCTCCTATCTTATTTCTTGCTGCCTCCATTGTACTATTCAAGAATTTTAAACGTGATCAACATCTAGTGGTATACGCTGATGATACCACGGCCCTGTTCTCTGGACGCAGGTGCAAAGATGTCGCTTCGGACATCAGCCGTTTCTTTTTAAGATTAACAGACCAGCTGACCCTATCCAATCTTATTTTAAATTCATCAAAATCGCAGGTAGTTGTCTTTCATGGCACCCCTGCGACAAAGAAAAAATTAAAGAGACTAGCACTCTCAGCTCTATCTTCTATATTGACTAATCAACCACTCCCTACCTTCACAAGTCGAGTAAAATACCTGGGGTTCACTGTTACGGTGAACTGGTCGGCGAAAGCTGACCTGGATAGACTTAAACGTATCCTGAAGAAAGCTAGGTGGGCCCTGAAACGGGCTCAGCATCTGTCGTTGAATGGGAAAACCCAAGTGCGCCTCTGGGGTACTTGGGCTATCTCGGGATTAGTCTTCTTTTCGAGAGGACGTCCTCCAGAGCAAAGACTAAGGTTTCTCAAGCTCCTCATCTCGCGATTACCGCGCATAGTCCGCCTAGATTGGATTCTTCGGGGGTGATAGACCCCGGGTGGTTCAGTCGAAGAGCGGCGTGTTGGATGTGCTGGAGGGCTCAGATCCCGCTGGACCTGAGGCCGTGACATCATTATGAAGACTAAATGCTATTATGAATTGTCTTATTTGAACTGCATTTGTTTTTTTTTTCTAATGTCTCTTTTCGTTATTTTTTAGTGGTTGTTAGTTATTTAAGAAATTCCTTATCTTAGAAATATACCACGGCGTTGAAGTTGAACCAACATTGCAAGAAAATTCCGAACAACTTATTATTACAGGTCATAGCCATAAGAGTGTTTTGACCGCTCACAAAAGAACAAATTAATACAAGAAAAAAATCAAAAGAAATCATTCAATATATATATCAGAACCATGGGTTCTGATGAAAACTATATAGAGCCTTGTCTCGAGAAATGAGTAAGTCGTTGTAAACTTTCATACAGGCGATTTCTGTGGAGTGATTAGAGCGGAATGCGGATTGGAAAGGAGGGTACAGATTATTATTATTATTACAATACACATGCTCGTTCCTATGCCACAATGACTCCACGATCAGCGTTCAGTTATAACGAGAATCGAAAAAAGGCTAAGTACTCCGAACGGATATCCAAGATCGAGAGAGCAGCTTTTATACCAGTTATTTTGTCAATACAAGGTGGATTAGGGGATGAGGCAGAACAGTTGGTAAAACGCTTAGCAAAAGACGTAGCGGTGAGAAGAGAGTGCCATTACAGTGACGTGATTAGCCGATTCAGACGTTCCATTGGAATAGCTCTCGTGCGGGCTAGCTCATGGCGTCTCAGATAAATTTTTTTCAGATTTTGCAGTGTCTTTGTCAAATAAATTCGTTTTTTCGTTAAAAAAATTATTATTATTATATGTCGACTTCCAAGGGAGCTGAAGCTCGTAAGGAAGCATCACATCGAATAAAAGAAACAGAAAAAACGTAAAAAACATCAAGAGTTCACGAGGTCAAGCTTTAGACGTTCTTTGAATTGCACAGCAGAAGAGCTATTGATTACACCAGGTGATAATCCATTTCATCGTTTACAGACGCGATCCATCACTGTCGTGCAATTTGTTCGATGCTTTGAGCGATGCTTCAAACATAGCTCGTGTCCACGTAACATTGAGGATTCACGAAGATAGAACAGCTGCTTACACGGATGGTTAGGCACGTGCAGCGACATCCACGCTAGTGTAAGATCTGCAATCAACAGATCGCATTCAATAGATCTTATACCCAACGTCTCTAGTCTAACTGGATAAGGAATGGAGCGAGTTGCCGGAACCAAGTGCGTGGCTCTTCTCAAAATGTTATCGAATTCACTCAATTCTGATTTCAGTTGAGGGTGTGTCGCGTGAGATGCATAGAGCATATGTGATTTTAAGAGACTCGAATATACAATGCGTAAAGCCTTTGGCCGTCTAATGTTTCAATGAAGAAATCCTAAAATTCTACGGCATTTTGCAATAATCGCAGAAGAATGAAGATGAGATTTTAAATTGGAGGAGATAACAACACCTAGATCAGTAAAGTGATTTACTGATTCGATAACTGTTGAACTGAATTGATAAGAAGGGGAAGGTAATCGGGATTGACCAATTCTCATATGTCGACATTTACTAACACTGATTACTAAGCCGTGTAATGAACACCAACTACTAACTTTATCCAAATCTGATTGTAGTAGGGGAGAGCTAGAACAACCACGAAATAAAGGGCACCACAGTTTGATGTCATCGGCGTATAATAGGCACTGGCATGTAACATTTTCAGCGATTTCGTTGATGTAGATATTAAACAAAGTGGGACTAAGGATACAGCCTTGTGGAACACCTTGAGTGAGATAAAACTATTCAGAAAGAGACTCACCAACTCGCACAGCAAAGGAACGTCTACTCAATAATTCACGTATCCAGAGACAAACGTGCTTTGAGAATCCGTAATTTCCAAGTTTCCACAGTAAAATTGGATGAACGATCCGATCAAAAGCTTTGGACAAATCAATAAAGACGACATCAACCGGCACCCCCTGTTCGACAAAACCGGCTCAGCTTTCGCGTGCTAATGTTAGATTGGTTGAAGTGGAGTGATGCTTTCTAAGCCCATGCTGTTTATTAGATAAAATATTGAATTTGTCCAAATGAGAAGATAAATACCTCAGCATTAGTTTCTCCGTCACCTTGCAAGCAATACAAGTCAAACTTATTGGCCGATAATTTTGAGGATTTACCTTATCCCCTTTTTGAAAACTGGAATGACTAATGCTCTCTTCCACATATCTGGGATTATGCCAGTTCTCAAGGACCAATAGTAAATATCAAAAAGCGGAAGATATATATTCGATGCAACTTTGCGTAATAATATACTAGGAATACCATCAGGACCTGAACTATTTTTAGCCGGTAGTTTCGACAAGATATTAAGAACATCAAGCGGGTCAAAGCAGAGGTTAGAATCCTGGTACTAAGAGAAGAATTGCCTATCGTAATGTTATAGTCACATAGGGAAAATCGATTGCGAGTGAGACAAAAGTTCTTGGCAAGGATATTGGCAATGGAAAGAGGATAAACCGATTTTCGATCACCATCAACCAGACAGTTGATTGAAGAAGATACCCTCTTACGGTTGCCAAGTAGTTGAAAAAGTCTCTTTTGATCGACATTAGACAAGGAACATATGGCAGCAATGAATTGATGTTTTCACTTTAAAATGTAAACTGCTTCACGTGATCACGTTTAAGAGACCAGGTAATGGCCAAAAGCTAGGTCGCGTAGCGCGTGGAGTGAAGGTGGTAGATCTTTATAGATCTTGTTCCAGCCTGCAACCGCCTTAAGCAGGGCAGCCCCCTGTCAGATGCTGCTGGATGGCCCGTTGTAAGTTTAGTCTGAGTCAACTAAACTAGGTGGCGACACCGAAAAAGCAACGTTAAAAATTATGACTTAAAAGTTACATGTACTCAACCATATTGGAAAAATACGTAAGTACTAATGATTTCAATTTTAGATCTTTTAAATGTAACAGAAAAAATTGTATAGTTTGTGATGTTATAAATAATAATAATTGTATCGTAAGTAATACGACAAACAAATGTTTTTCATTAAATATTAATAATAATTGTAACTGCAATACCGCAGGTGTAGTGTATCTTATACAATGTACATGTGGATTGCAATATATAGGAAAAACATATCAAATGTTAAAAACTAGGTTTAGGCAACACATATATAATATACAGCATAATAGTCGAACTATATTTCATAAACATATAAGATTAATAGGACATGATATTAAAAACTGTAAATTATTTATTTTAGAACATATTATCGAAGAAAACATTTCAATATTAAATCAAAAACTATTAGAAAAAGAAGATTTTTGGATTAAAATGCTTAATTCCATGTACACATTAGGATTAAAAGACGTGGTACAAGAAATTGGCAGAAGTAGTATTACCGATAATAAACAACTATATTATAATAATCCAGTTAAACGCAAACCAAGAAATCATGATGATAAAATGAAAAAGAAAAATAGAGTTAAAAATATTAAAAAAGATATGTATATAAATGAACGATTAGAAATATTAAAACAACTTTTAAGAGATAATAAGCTAAAAGATCTTTATGTAAATATAAGAAGTTTTTCTAAAGATATCATATGTTCAATAAATCAAAAATTAATTAACGACTATGATAGGCTAAGTTGTATAATAGACAGTTATTGTAATACAAAATACTATAATCGTACAATAAATGTAAATAATAACAATAGAAAATATACATTAACCATAAACTTCATTAATAAATGTATAGATAACATAAATATAGCCGGACTTTTAAATAATTCTAAAAGTAAAGAAATAATAGGGTCAGATTTAAGTAAATATATTCCTAAAATAAGGTATAAACTCCTACCACCATTAGGACGAAAAATTTGTAATTATAATAAAGAATTAAAATCAATATGTAACGATAATATTAGAAACATAATGGAAACAGAATGTGCAAGTGTAAAAGTCTTAGTTTTGATAAAATAAATGAACATACATGTACCCATAATCTAGAATTAATTGAAAATTGTGAATTAAGAAAGCTGCTATCAAAAGGGTATAAATATAGATTAAATAACAACAACGACAAAAATAAAATATACAATTCGTTATATAATAACTTAAATGATTACTTTAGTAAGCTGATTAATAGTGAAAGCTCGAATATATCTAAGATAAACATTTGGAAAGATTATATATTTGATAAAATTAAAAATAAAATGAAAATAACAAACAATTATAAAAGGAAAGATAAAATTAATAAAGATATGTATAAAGAACTTACTAAATTAAAGGATAACTATATAATAACAACTATTGATAAAGCTAGTAATAACTTTGTCTTCATATGCAAAAAGCTTTATTATGATATACTAATGAAAGAGGTTAATTCTAATGATTTAAATGTAAATCCAACATATGAACGTAGTGAGTTGAGTTTAGAAACAATTATTACAAGTCACTGTTCTATAATGGATAAAAAGGGTATAAAGGTTGAATTAGATAATAAAACTATACCTATATTATATTGGAATCCAAAATTACATAAAAATCCAATAAAACCTAGGTTCATATGTAGTGCGTTTAAATGTACATTAAAACCACTTTCTGTCTATATGAATAAAATACTTAAAGTAATTAAAGCACACTTTAAAAAATATTGCAAGGTAATCGAAATTAATACTGGTATAAAACACTATTTCAGTATTAATTCTACAAAAGAATTTTTAGAACAGACAAAAGGAATAAATTTTCAAAATATAAATACATACGATTTTAGTACTCTTTATACAAATCTAGGTTTAGTAGATATAAAAGAAGAAGCGTTAGTAAAATTAATTAATCTTATATTCGGAAAAAGATATACATATATATGTTATAATAATTATAACGCCTATCTAACAAAAATTAAACCATCAAATAAATATAAATATATGGATAAAATTGAATTAATAGAATCCTTAAATATTTTGATAAATCAAAATTATTTAAAAGTAGGGACATCTATATTTAGACAAGTAAAAGGTGTTCCAATGGGTGGTAATAGTAGCCCAATTATAGCTGACTTGTTTTTAAGCTTTATAGAATATGAATTTGTTCATAACTGTGTAAAAACTAAATCTAAACAATATAAATATATGAAATATATGTTTCGATACATTGATGATATATGTGTATTTAATTCTAATAATTTTTATTCAATTAGTGAGCACATTTATCCAGAAAGCCTTATTCTTAACAAAACCAATATTAATGATAAAGAAGGTGTATATCTAGATATGAACATTAAATTAACATTAACTAAAACTACTATTAATTTATATCGTAAAGATGACATATTTAAATTTACAAGAAACATATTTTTGCATGAGCATTCATGCATACCATATAATATAAAATATAATACATTAAATAATGAAATTTTAAGAATTGCAACAATATGTAATGATATTGGCTTTCTTAAAAATCATTTAAATAATTTAATAGATACATATTTTAAACTAGGTTACTATAAAAATAACATCAAGCAGAAAATAGTAAAATATATAAATCAACGCAATAATATAAAGAATAAAGTTAAACTCTCAAGTGGCAAAATTTTTATGATTGGAGAATAAATAATATACTTTGTATTAGAAAAAGATACTAGATAGTTATTTCAGAAGGAAATACATCATTAGCATGTATTTGGCCCCGCTGCTATGTTGGGTAGAGGAGTTAGGGGCCGAAACCTGATAGCATAGCAGTTCCTCCTGATGACCTCTAATTCTTATTCTGATACAACGTCTGTTATTTATTAGTCAATTCATAAAAATGACGTTTATTTTAAATTTCATTTTTTTAACTTGATTTAAATTATAGAAAATCTAAAAACAATTATTAATTTTATTATTCAATTATTAAATTTTGATTTAGCATTATTATGTTTTGTTTATTTTATAATTATATTAAATACGTAGACTCAGTTATGACCTCTGCCAGAAATACTGAAACTATGTATTATTGGTTACGACTTTACTATTATTTTTTCTTATTTTCAAACAAGTTTGATGAATTATTAATTCTTAAAAAAGGGAGAAGTTTGCATCCCAATGTGTTTACACTTTAAAATGTAAACTGCTTCACGTGATCACGTTTAAGAGACCAGGTAATGGCCAATAGCTAGGTCGCGTAGCGCGTGGAGTGAAGGTGGTAGATCTTTATAGATCTTGTTCCAGCCTGCAACCGCCTTAAGCAGGGCAGCCCCCTGTCAGATGCTGCTGGATGGCCCGTTGTAAGTTTAGTCTGAGTCAACTAAACTAGGTGGCGACACCGAAAAAGCAACGTTAAAAATTATGACTTAAAAGTTACATGTACTCAACCATATTGGAAAAATACGTAAGTACAAATGATTTCAATTTTAGATCTTTTAAATGTAACAGAAAAAATTGTATAGTTTGTGATGTTATAAATAATAATAATTGTATCGTAAGTAATACGACAAACAAATGTTTTTCATTAAATATTAATAATAATTGTAACTGCAATACCGCAGGTGTAGTGTATCTTATACAATGTACATGTGGATTGCAATATATAGGAAAAACATATCAAATGTTAAAAACTAGGTTTAGGCAACACATATATAATATACAGCATAATAGTCAAACTATATTTCATAAACATATGAGATTAATAGGACATGATATTAAAAACTGTAAATTATTTATTTTAGAACATATTATCGAAGAAAACATTTCAATATTAAATCAAAAATTATTAGAAAAAGAAGATTTTTGGATTAAAACGCTTAATTCCATGTACCCATTAGGATTGAATGACGTGGTACAAGGAATTGGCAGAAGTAGTATAATACATAATAAACAACTATATTATAATAATCCAATTAAACGCAAACCAATAAGTAATGGTGATAAAAGGAATAGCAAAAATAGAGTTAAAAATATTAAAAAAGATATGTATATAAATGAACAACTAGAAATGTTAAAACAACCTTTAAGTGATAAAGGGCTAAAAGATCTTTAGGTAAATATAAGAAGTTTTTCTAAAGATATCATATGTTCAATAAATCAAAAATTAATTAACGACTATGATAGGCTAAGTTGTATAATAGACAGTTATTGTAATACAAAATACTATTATCGTACAATAAATGTTAATAATAACAATAGAAAATATACATTAATCATAAACTTCATTAATAAATGTATAGATAACATAAATATAGCCGGACTTATTTACAATTCGTTATTTTATAACTTAAATGATTACTTTAGTAAGCTGATTAATAGTGAAAGCTCGAATATATCTAAGATAAAAATTTGGAAAGATTATATATTTGATAAAATTAAAAATAAAATGAAAACAACAAACAATTATAAAAGGAAAGATCAAATTAATAAAGATATGTATAAAGAACTTACTAAATTAAAGGATAACTATATAATAACAACTATTGACAAAGCTAATAATAACTTTGTCTTCATATGCAAAAAGCTTTATTATGAAATACTAGTGAAAGAGGTTAATTCTAATGATTTAAATGTAAATCCAACATATGAACGTAGTGAGTTGAGTTTAGTAACAATTATTACAAGTCACTGTTCTATAATGGATAAAACGGGTATAAAGGTTGAATTAGATAATAAAATTATACCTAAAATGACGTTTATTTTAAAATTTATTTTTTATTTTTTATTTTTATTTTTTAACTTGATTTAAATTATAAAAAATCTAAAAACAATTATTAATTTTATTATTTAATTATTAAATTTTGATTTAGCATTATTATGTTTTGTTTATTTTATAATTATATAACAATACGTAGACTCAGTTAGCTGATTTAATATATTATATTGGAATCCAAAATTACATAAAAATTCAATAAAACCTAGGTTCATAGGTTTTACCTAGGTTCATAGGTTCAATTTGTTTAATAATAATACAAATTTATTTAATGTGGCAAATGCGTACAAGCTGTCCGCTTACAAGTCCACAAACAAAAACGAAAAAGTCAAGCGGATAAATTGTTAAAATGGGATCGGATTTGTCGTTTGAAGCACTGCAGGGAAGTTGATTGGCGTATATGAATGGGCAGATGATTCCACGATAGAGGAGCAGCCACCAGGAACAAGCGAAGTCCAAAGGAGGTAGAGTAGTTTGGGACATGTAAAAGAAGGGAATTACAGGAACGCAAAGAACAGTAAACAGGACGAGAATTATCAAGAAAAGGAAGGTTGAGAAATTAAGGGGTATGAAAAGTTACAAGGCGGAAAGCAACGATAAGAAGACGAATTTGAACACGACAATAAATTGTAGGCAAATCGAGAGAAGCAAGATGGTAGGATGTATGATCAAAACGACGAAGACGGAGGAGAATTCGGACAGCTGCGTTGACGATGCGTTGTAGGGGAAGAAGAGTGGATTTAGGTGAGTTGGAAAATAGACAAAGATAATAATCGAGTCTAGAAAAAAGGAGAGATGATATGAGAGTCATACAAGAAGGGAAATCGATCAATCTACGAACTTGACGGAGGTTGCGGAGTATCAAGGTAGATGAGCGTACTTTATCTCTAACGAAAGGTTTAAGTGAAAGTCGGTTGTCAAAATGGAAGCCTAGGAAAACGAGATTATCAACGATAGAAGGAATTGTAGAGTTTAATGATACGGAGGGAGGTTCGAAGCCGAGGCGTCGAGGTAGGATCCACATAATTTTGGATTTATCAGGATTCAGAGAAAGGCGAAGGGAAGAAAGATGATTGGAAATTGAGACAAGACAGTCCGAAGCGGAAACACTAAGATCGTGAATACGATAAACAGGTGCATGATCATAGATGAGAATGTCATCAGCATATTGCATAATATGGAAGTTAAATTTATGAGAAATCGAAGACAAATCACCAAGAAGAAGAGAGAAAAGTATAGGGCCTAATACGGAGCCTTGTGGAACACCGGACGGAATGGACGAAGGATAGAGAGAAGAGTTAGAATATACGCGAAATGTACGGTTTGATAGATATGAAGAAAACCATGATACAGTTGGTAAAGAGAAACCATAATCATGACGAAGGCGATGGAGAAGAATCGAGTGATCGACGATGCCAAAAGCAGACGATACATCAAGAGAAACTATGACACTACATAATTTATAATCGCGCGATATGAGTAAGTCGTTATAAACTTTAAGACAGGCAATTTCGGTAGAGTAATTAGAGCGAAAAGCGGCTTGGAAGGGAGGAAATAAGTTAGAGGAATAGAGATATGTATTAACTTGCTTAAGAACGAGACGCTCAAGGAGTTTAGAGAGGGTTGGGAGAAGTGAAATTGGACGGTACGAAGATGGTAGTGAGGAGTCGAGAGATTGCTTTTTGATGAGAGGACGAACAGTGGC
The DNA here is from genome assembly GCA_012934845.2 of Pomphorhynchus laevis. NCBI lineage: Eukaryota > Metazoa > Acanthocephala > Palaeacanthocephala > Echinorhynchida > Pomphorhynchidae > Pomphorhynchus > Pomphorhynchus laevis. Next base: position 16,435 of record WNNJ02002440.1, read on the forward strand.
GCATTTCCAGATGGAAGGAAATGTACGGCTACGGATGGACGAGTTAAACAATGTGGTTAGGAAGGGTAAGATAAAGGAGCAGATATTTTTAAGCAAGTGAGTGGGAATTGGGTCAGAAGGAGGGGTTTTATTAGGTAATGACAGCAGAACCGAAGAAACTTCATAAGACGAAACGGGAAGAAGGTGGAATAGTTCTGGGAGGGAAGTATTTAAAGAGAAGATTAGGTACAACGGGGATATGGGTAGTAGGGAAAGTAAATTAGATAGTTTAGTTTGTAGATAAGAAGAAAATTCATCCGGATTTATATTACAAGGGGTAGATGATCGTGAAAGAATTGAGTTTAAGATTTTCCAATGAGATTTAGAGTTGGAAGATGACTCGAGTTGATTTCGCCAAAAGAGAGTACGTGTAGTACGTATAAGAATGAGATGTGAACGGCGTTGAGAAAAGTAGGAATCACGAAGACTTGGAGCGAGTGAGTCGGGTGAACGTTTAAGAAAGCGTTTATACATACGAAAAGAGTGACGGAGTCGACGCTTTGAAAGACTACAGTCAGAATCGAACCAGGGAGCATGGCGCAAGCGCTGGGAACGTCGAAGTCGACTAGGCAGAAGGTTATTGAGGATCGACGTAAGTTCAGAATCAAACAGAATGCAGAGATCATCGGGAGAGAGATAGTTAAGAGGAAGTGAAAAGAGTGAAGAATTGAGTAAGGCTGTGCAGAGAACAGGGATATCGAGAAGCTTCCAGGGTCGACTTGGTGTAGATAAAGGTAAAGGCGGAGAAGGAGGATGGGGACGAGTAAGAGTAAGAGTAACAAGGAAATGATCGGACAAACCAGGATCAGTAATTGACAAGGAGGTATAGTCATTAAAGCAGTTAGGAACAGCAATGTTGTTGAGAGCACCGCCGAGAATATGAGTTGAGCTTGTTGAAAGTAATTTATAGTTAAAATCAGAAAAAAGATTAGTTAAAGTGATAGAGTCAGTGTCAGACGGGCGATCAAGACGAATGTTAAAGTCACCGAGAACAAAAGAAGGAGTATAAGACAATGAACAGTGAGACATTAGATCTGCAAGGTCGTTAAAGAAGATACGTGATGGGGCAACTGGACGGTATACAATCACAAGTTCCAGAGGGAAAGGCGTTGATAATCTGCATATGAGTAATTCGAACGAAGTGTAACGGATTTTAAAGTTGATTTTACGTAAAGACATTGGGTGACGAGCAATGGCAACAACACCGCCATGGTTAGACGCAGTAGATGTATGAGATGTAATTTGACGAGCTGATTCAACTAGAGAACAACCAGAGCGACATAGACGACGAATAGCAAGATCGTCGGAGTCACAATGCCAGGAATCGGTAATGCCGAGAATATCGATAGATAATTGATCGAGGATATCGAGAAGCATATCAGCTTTATGAAGAATGGAGCGAGTATTGAATAGACTAAGACGAAAAGTATGCTTTAGAGCGAGATAGACTAGCGAAGAAGACAAGGGGGAGAGATAGGACGCCATCGAATTTTTGGCCTTCTGGGTACAACATGAAAATTTCCGTTGATTTGACGTATAGATAAGGATGACTCGCCGTTTGTTTCACGTCGATGTTTCTCAATGCGAGCTAAATTGAGCTGGGCAATATCAGAAAGGGAGCGGTCAGGAAAGATACGGCAAGTAGATGAAGTGGTAAGAAGTTTAAAACGTTGGGAGAGTACTGAAGAGGCATGTGAACTATGTCGGAAAACTATTTTTAAGAGTGGAGGTCTGAGATGATTGGATTTAGTGGATTTGTTTAAACGAATAAAGGATACAGGATCGATATTATTGAAGAGGGATGGGTTATCATCAGGTAGAATGGTTGCTAGGATAGACCTGAAAGCAGATACATCATCATCGAGGCGAGATTGTGGAGAAGCAGATTCGGAAAGCTTTAAGTTTGATATGATTATACAGCGATCGCGCGAAGGAAAACGATTTCGTGGAAGTGGTGGACGGACAGAGCTGGTAGGAGTCGAGGTAGATGAGCAGATAGAAGTGGAAATGACAGGGGTGCTTGATAAAGAATTAATATTGGTTGGAGCAAGTGTGACAGGAGCGGGGTGTTGAATCGGTTGATCAGAGATGTGACTGGATATGATTTTAAATAAAGGATGTAAATTATTTGGAAGTGTTACGTGGGAGGTAGAGTAAGGAGAATTAAGATAGATTGGGGCATGAGTGAGGAATGGAGTGTTGAATCACTTGATTGGAAATGTTACTGGAAATGATTTTGATGGAAGGATGAAAATTATTGAGAAGTGATACGGGGGAGGTCTAGTAAGAAATACGTGAAGCGAATAGAGAAGTTTGAGATTTATTTAGATTGGGGGAGGAATAAGATAGAGGAGGTACGAGATGAAAAGCTGTACCGTTAGCATTGTTAGAATGAGAAAGATTAATGGGGATTTTGTACGTAGTTGAAACGAGGAGTGTGTGAGAGAGTAGGTTCAATAATGGGATTATAAGATGCGAAGTCATGTGTTGATGTGAGGGAAACATCTAAAACAGCATTGGTCTGAGTGGTCGTGTGTGATACAGGAGTAGATGAGCAGGATAACTGTAGTAGTCGTACTGATGTACAAAAACCGCAAGTGAAATGTTTACGTTTATACACCGAGTGGTCGGATATTTTAACACGAATAAGTGTCCATACATCACAATCTTTGGAATCGCATCCAACTTCAAAGCTGGTGTATCCATCATTGCATTCCGATGTGAAAGATTCTTGATCAGGAACAGGGATCTGAGATCGCGCTTTTTTAGGCATGACCTTTTATCGATAGATTGAGCTCAATCCGCGAGCGTAGCGAGCGGAACTGACAGGAATAATCTGGAACTGACAGGAATAATCTGGAACTGACAGGAATAATCTGGAACTGACAGGAATAATCTGGAACTGACAGGAATAATCTGGAACTGACAGGAATAATCTGGAACTGACAGGAATAATCTGGAACTGACAGGAATAATCTGGAACTGACAGGAATAATCTGGAACTGACAGGAATAATCTGGAACTGACAGGAATAATCTGGAACTGACAGGAATAATTGTATTTACTTTAGATCTCAAACTTTTTTAACGTACATTAAATGTACATTAAAACCACTTTCTATCTATATAAGTAAAATACTTAAAGTAATTAAAGCACACTTTAAAAAATATTGCAAGGTAATCGAAATTAATACTGGTATAAAACACTATTTCAGTATTAATTCTACAAAAGAATTTTTAGAACAGACAAAAGGAATAAATTTTCAAAATATAAATACATACGATTTTAGTACGCTTTATACAAATCTAGATTTAGTGGATATTAAAGAAGGGTTATTAAAATTTATTATTCTTATATTCGTAAAAATATATACATATATGTTATAATAACTATAACGCGTATCTAACAAAATTTAAACCATCAAGTAAATATAAATATATGGATAAAATGGAATTAATAGAATCCTTAAATATTTTGATAAATCAAAATTTTTTAAAAGTAGGGACATCTATATTTAGACAAGTAAAATGTGTTCCAATGGGTGGTAATAGTAGCCCAATTATAGCTGACTTGTTTTTAAGCTTTATAAGAATATGAATTTGTTCATAACTGTGTAAAAACTAAATCTAAACAATATAAATATATGAAATATATGTTTCGATACATTGGTGATATACGTGTATTTAATTCTAATAATTTTTATTCAATTAGTGAACAAATTTATCCAGAAAGCCTTATTCTTAACAAAACCAATATTAATGATAAAGAAGGTGTATATCTAGATATGAACATTAAATTAACATTAACTAAAACTACTATTAATTTATATCGTAAAGATGACATATTTAAATTTACAAGAAACATATTTTTGCATGAGCATTCATGCATACCGTATAATATAAAATATAATACATTAAATAATGAAATTTTAAGAATTGCAACAATATGTAATGATATTGGATTTCTTCAAAATCATTTAAATAATTTAATAGATACATATTTTAAACTAGGTTGCTATAACAAAAACATCAAGCAGAAAATAGTAAAATATATAAATCAACACAATAATATAAAGAATAAATTTAACTCTTAAGTGGCAAATTTTTATGGATGGATAATAATATACTTTGTATTAGAATAAGATACTAGATAGTTATTTTAGTGGAAATACATCATTATTATGTATTTGGCCCCGCTGCTATGTTGGGTAGAGGAGTTAGAGTCCGAAACATGATAGCATAGAAGTTCCTCCTGGTGACCTCCAATTCTTATCCTGATACAACGTCTGTTATTTATTAGTCAATTCATAAAATGACGTTTATTTTAAATTTCATTTTTTTAACTTGATTTAAATTATAGAAAATCTAAAAACAATTATTAATTTTATTATTTAATTATTAAATTTTGATTTAGCATTATTATGTTTTGTTTATTTTATAATTATATTAAATACGTAGACTCAGTTAGCTGATTTAATTTCTTCTGACGTTTAAGAGAAGTCACCCTGTTGCGAATGGTAGTATAAAATCTGAAGGATCCGATTCCACGCCTAAATAGTTGGAATGCATGATCACGTTCTCTGACAGCTCGCTTCAACTCACTGTCAAACCATTTGGGTTTGGAGGATGGTGGTTTACGTGTTACGCAAGGGGAAAAGGCGTGAAGTAGATTAATCAATGTTGTGTGGAGGAACGACCAGGCCACATGAACACCGACTGTTCTAGCACAAGGTCATCTTACTAGGCTTAGCATTTCATTAATTGTATCGTAATCCGCATTCATAACACCAATCGTTTTTTTAAATTGACCAGACGCGAAATATGACCAGGTAGGATGATACGTAAAGTGCAGTGATCGCTAGAGCCTAATAGCGGACCGCAACTTAATGACTCAACGACAGAATCATTTGTACATAGGCATAAATCTAGCAGGGAATGACTTTTATTACGGAAACGAGTATTACAATGGACAAGCTGACAAAGTGTGAGCTCATTTAATACATCAAGTAAGGCTGATGATTCTTCATCACACCCCTGGATCGCGGTATAAGAGACCCAATCGATATTTGGAGTTTTAAGATCTCCGCAGATTAAGGTATCCACATCGCCGAAACAGTGATGTTTTACCGACTTGATGATGAGCAGTGTTTTTGATCGAGGACTACGATTAACAATACAAATGCGAAAGACCTTACCTCGATCCTCCGTCACTTCAATCCACAAAATCTCATTTCCATAATCGTCAGAAACGACTCTATTACGTTATAAACAAGATTGTCGCGTATATAAGCAGCTACACTGCCACTTCTAGAGATTTTTCGATCACAGCGAACTATCGTATAACCGTGAATACCGACTTCGGAATCCAGAATATTACAATTTAACCAAGTTACAGTGAAAAACAGCATGTCGAGATTTTCATGATGTACTATTGCTTTGATTTATCTAACTTGTTAAACAAACTCAAAACATTTGAATAGATTATGTAAAGGCCAGCTTTGGTAGATATACAGAGAAACTTGTGGACATTTGATTTTTGAGAATTCATACAATCGAACAACGAGGATAAATCCGGATGATTGACTGTTAGTAGCGAGTTACAGAGTCTACAGTTGAGTTGGGAATGCGTGCGACACAGAGACGTTCGATATCCTGTAACGAAATGTCTCGATAGCTGTTGATAAAAAATGGAGTGGAGACTCTGCGTCGCACAACCTGAAAATTTCGGATTATAAGATTTTCTTCACCATTCATTCGACGCTCGGCCATCTCACGTTTGGCAGTAAACAACTGTTTTCTGTCCTCTGGAGATAAATCTTTGAAAAGACGAATACTCAAACCTCTTAGAAGATGACTGTTTCGTAGTATAAGTGAACTCATTACGGTGGAGGCAAGAACAACTTTGAGTAAACGAGGTCGACTATCTTATTTTTTTTACCAAGGCGAAATAAATTTACTACACACAAATCCTTTCGAACTATGGCAGAGCAATTTTGCAAAACACATGAGAGGATTGATTTAACTGCATTGACATCATGCTGAATACGTAAGTCATTGTTAACGGCAGATGACTCGATGAGGTTTGCAATAAGCACACAGTGAGCCCTATCAGAGAGTGTGCGCAAAGAAGGGTTAGAATTAGAAGGAACTCTCTCACTATTAGGAGCAGTATTCTGTGACGAAGATGGCGAGATAGAAATCAACTATAAATTTGTACGGTGTGACGTAGGAACTGGCAGCTGAGCTAAATTTACAAGGGACCCAATACCACGTGGATTATCTGATGATGACGTATAAATGCAATGAGGGGTAGAAATGTAAGGTGATTTATCTGATACGACTAAAGAAATACTGGGTTGCAAATGGTCAATGACAGTAACCTCAGAAGATTGAGCTGATTGATTGGGTAAAATTGAAGGATGTATAGTAATACCTGTAGAAGAGATGGGAGATGTGGCATTCTTAGAGGCAATCGAATGCGGAAGAATTGGGCATTGAGGTTGAAACTTATTACAAGACGAAGATGCATGTGTGGACATCGCTGCATTGCCAGATAGTTTCAATATATTTGTCTTGAGACTCTCTATTTCACTCTTCATCGTATTTATCATCTTAGCAGAACAGTAGCCACAGTAAAATTCGTTGTCTGCAAGGCAATATGCCTGGGATTCTGAAGTCCAAATGCTTACACACGAGTGACAATCATTGTTTGAGCAAAGGACTTGTTGTTCAGATCCATTGGAAACATCTCTAACATCAGTGTTGGACGCGACATGGTTGGAAACTTGAGACTTTTGTTTTTTCCGACCCATTTGTATATAGTCGTTTGATTCGTGATTTTATTCTCCTCGTTGTATGTATATTAGATTGTATGTTATTTATCTAGTATTTATGTATGTTATTTTATCTCAAACTTTTTTATTAATACAAATTTTTCCGCGAGCGTAGAGATCTGAACTGTAATCTGGAACTGTAATCTAGAACTATAATGTAGAACTGTAATCTAGAACTGTAATCTGGAACTGTAATCTGGAACTGTAATCTGGAACTGTAATCTGGAACTGTAATCTGGAACTGGAATCTAGAATGTAAGTAGTTTATTAAACAGCCAAGAAAGTTTAAACTGTCCTGCATTAGAATTGTCCTGCATTAGAGTATGTGTTTGAAAGAATTTATTATACTAAATGTCGAAAGTTTCCAGATGTCCGGGAAACCATCAATATATAAAAAATCTAATTGTGAAAAATTTTCAAGTTGTGCGGCGAAGGGTAAATACACGATTCAGTCTCGGAATCCGTCTAACCGTTCCATTGATACTCTCCGCCGCACAGATTCGTGCATCCATCACGTAAACATCAATGCCATTTCAACACCAACAGCGACACCTCACCACTGCCGTTACTCTCAAAATAATATTTCCGTCATGTACTCTAACTGTTTAAGCATGTACAACAAGTTTGACGAATATATTGTGTCTCGTTAATTCAATGAACCCAAGCATCATAGCATTGAGCGAATCCTGGCTTAACAACTAGAACTGTAATTGTATGTTATTTTATCTCAAACTTTTTTAAGGTGAAAAAAGATTGGATGAGGAGAGATAAGCGTTGGTCTGTATTAAGATGAGTATTAATACTCGTTCTCATTTCGAATTCAGTTTTTTATATTGGATTTAAATTCATTGATTGTATACACCGCAACGACATCAACTGAAATACTATTTTAAATATAAGACTATTTTTATTTTAACTTGATTTAAATTATAAAAAATCTTATATCAATTGTTTATTTTATTATTTAATTATTAAATTTTGATTTATTATTATTGTTTCAACGGCTTACAAGCAGGGGCTTAAAAAGCCGGTTCAAATGAAATAAAAATCAACAAAATCATAAAAACTCTCATCTATAGGGGAACACTTCCTTGCGCATATCAGGATCCATCCGTAATCTGGACTTGAATGCTGAGGCATCACTGCTGCAAACAGTCCCTCCATCCAGTTTGTTCCAAAGTCCAACTACTCTTCGTTGAAATTGTATACACCGGGACTTTTTCACTAAATTCCGGCTCAAAGTCAAACTGTGTCCGCGAAGGAATGCTGACTGTCGCAGTTGTAAACACATCCGAAGAGGATGATTTGAAGAATAAAGAACTCGTCACACCATATTCATATCGATATACTGACGGGTCCAAGAAACTGTCTCAAGCCGAAGACATTGCAAACGACACTCATAGGGCATTTGCGCCTAGATCGGCGACAACTCTGTTGCACGACGAAGCACTATCTCAGAGATCAAGTGTTACCCAACTGTGCATGGGTATACACAAGGGGCCGCATACAACAACCGGCTCATTACGTGAGCCAAAATTAGTGGCCGAAGAGCAACCGGATCAAGAGCTAAGAATGTGCGCCTAATGACCCCTACCATTTTATTAGCGTTGGCACATGCAAGATCTGTATGTGGGGCAGTTATCAGGTTGTGGTCAATCAACACTCCCAAATTCTTATGGCTTACAACACTATCTATTTCACGACCAAAATAAGTGTATTGAACTGCTGACGGGGACTTTACAACTCTACCCAGAACACGCATGTGTTTGCATTTGGTGACATTCATCACAAGCTTGTTGCTCGCCACCCATAACTCGACCCTATCAATATCTCTCTGTAAAATGCTAATTTCATTACTCGAGTAAACACCCCTCCAAATATTTAAGTCACCAGCATACAATAGCACTGACGAGCAAATGGTTGCATGTAAATCATTTACATATATACTGAATAACAGTGGACATAAAACGGATCCCTGAGGAACACCAATGTGACAAGTCCTAACCAACGATAGTGTATTATCAATACGCACTCTGAAGCTTCGTTGATACAGAAAGTCCTGATCCAATTAACAAGAGCAATATGAAGTCCTGTGTTTGTCAGTTTCACAAGAAGCAGGTCATGATTAACTCGATTAAACGCTTTTGAAAAATCGAAAAATATGATGTCGGTATCTACAGAATTCGCCTTGTTTTCTGACCAGGAACAGTGAGCAAAGAGCAAATTGAAGACAGTAGAGTGACCCTTTCTGAACCCGTGCTGCTCAGGAGCTAATACATTAATCTTACTGAAGAAATCAACCACGAAAGCATGCACAAGCCTTTCCAAAATTCGACAGCATACACAAGTTATACTGATTGGCCTATAATTAGCAACTGATGAGCGAGCACCTCCTTTGAAAATTGGATGGATTACAGACTGCTTCCAGACATTCGGAAGAGCACCATCAAGAATAGACTGTCTAAATAAGTCACACAACGGACCAAATATCGAGCTAACCAAGCTACGTAGAGAAACAGAAGGAAGCAAGTCGGGACACTTGGAGTTGGATAATTTTAGGCGACATAAACCTTTATAAACGTCCCCCAGGCGAGATCATTTTGGAAATGTCAAAATCAAGAGAGGTGACAGGTGAAGCAAATGACACAACGGTGTATTGCTGTTCTACTTGGGGAATATTCTCATGCTCTACCACGGTTACATAGTGCGCAGAAAAACGCTCCAAGAGTACATCAACAGTAACGTCGTCAAAATGCTGAACAATTGAAGATTTAGGTGCTCTACGACCGGGCACATACTTGAAAAGTTATCTCACATCATACAAGCATCGCTTTGCTAGAGATTTTTCAAACGCAAATCGTTTTTGATTTTTCAAAGTATTAAACAAATTTCTTGAGTGCTTGTAATCATCATATACACATTGACCATTCTTAAAATCTCTAAACACTGAGTTACGAGTTTTCCAAGCATATCACAATTCGTAATCAAACAAAGGCACCTGCTTACGGCAACCTACATGTCTAAGAGGAGAAAATTTCACTATTAAGGAGTACAGAGTCTCTCGAAATTGTTGCCATGCTGCGTGTACACCTACGAGTTTAGGGTTTAGCCACTGTACTTTTGATAATAGTAAGGAGACTGCAGCGATATCAGTCTTAAAAACATTAACCTCTCGTTTATCACTAATATCTCCGCTTACCCTCGAAGATAATCTTAACTTAACAACTACCAGGCAATAATCCGATAGTCCAATCGGTGTTTCAAGCTGAACGCTGCTAAAAATCTGACTATTAGAGCATAAGCAAGATCCAAAAGAGAACTATTGTATTTTGCAAAACGAGTGTTACTGCAAACATGTTAACTAAGTCCACAGTAAGTGATACTCTCTAAAAGAGCACTAGACTCACCATCATAACTAGAGAGCGCTGTATATGTATTCCAATCAACACTAGGCATATTGAAGTCACCAATCACTAACGTGCTAGTATTGTTTAGATTATAATATCCTAACTCGTCAATAAGCCTACTCGTGGCAGCCAAAGGTGTACGATACACTACCCCAATTACAACTGGCGCTGCATTAGGAAATCTAACCAGACCCCAAAAACTCTTGACTTTACCAGAGGAAGAAGAATGCAAAAATGTGATATTGACATCATTACGTACATAAAGTACCACTCTTCCACCTCTACCACCTTCCCGGTCCTTTCGAGAAAGAGGGTATGAACATGTATGGAAATCTCGCCATCAACTACATCACCGTGCAGTGAAGATTCGCTAATTCCGACTATACTAGACTTGTTCTGGTCAACACGAAATCTCAGTTCATCTATTTTACATTTTATACTACGGATATTGCAGTATAGTATATTACAGCTCTCTTTTTTATCACTCCAAATAGTATTTCCACGCATTGTCCTGAAAAGATCAGATTCCAAATCATATAGGCAGCAATGACCTATATATAAGTGCACTCCGATATCTGTAAATCTACGCGAGGCGACAAAACTAAAGGGCTCCATACAATTCTTATTCGTCGCTTCACCACCCGAAAGTTTTTCACGTGTAAGTTGGTTTCACCAAGATAAACACTATCCTTAAGTTCTTTCCTAGCCGCAATGAGCCTCTTACGCTCCGTAGGATCAAGACCCTTCTTTACGCTTTATACTACGGATATTGCAGTATAGTATATTACAGCTCTGTCTTTATCACTCCAAATAGTATTTCCAGTGATAAAAAATTATCATTATCAAAGCATTATTATGTTTTGTTTATTTATAATTATATTAAATACGTAGACTCAGTTAGCTGATTTGATTCCAAACATTCACCGCTCGACGGAACAGACAGAAATGACGAGGGTATTTTCCGTGTTCATGTACCGCCAGTACTTTCGAGTGCCCTCTACGTCAATCCCGTTCATTAAGTTCAAATATATTTGCTGGAAAATTTTCATCTTCTTTAATTAGTCGATACATAGCTAGAAGGTCGAAAAGAAGAAACCTCTTACGCACTGTCGGCATATTCAAACGTTTTTTTTTTGGTTTTCATAAAGAAGATATCGTATCTGAGGACATAATTTCGTAAACCGTCAAAGTATGCGCTCAAATTGATCAAGTTCTGTACGCGTACACGGAAAGACTGCTGGCGACACATATTCTAATATCGGTATTATAAGATCATTATATAAGCGCACAACACAAACGGGAGATAAAACTTTAAAGCAATTTTTGACAATATAGGTCATTATTCTTGCTGCGTTACAAATCCTATCGCTGTTAGTACGTGTTTTCAGATTGTTTTGAACGATACACCGATGACATCCTCATCTATGCTCATGCACCCGCACATCGCATACACGATATCGGCATTTCTGCATCCAAGTGTCTTTCTTCTAAGTGTTTTTCTTCTACGTGTTTTCAGATTGTTTTGAACAATACGCCGATGACATCATCATCTATGATCATGCACCCGCACATCGCACACCGCATACACGATATCGGCATTTCTGCCTCCAAGTGTCTTTCTTCTAAGTGTTTTTCTTCTACGTGTTTTCCGATTGTTTTGAACAATACGCCGATAACATCCTCATCTATGCTCATGCACCCGGACATCGCATACACGATATCGGCATTTCTGCCTCCAAGTGTTTTTCTTCTATCTACAAACTTCTCTCTAATCTCCATTTCGTTCTAAATCTCGAGAAGTCCAAAATAATGTGGATCCTCCCTGGTCCGACGAGCACCATGCGACGTGCATGGTGCACGTCGCTTGCACCGTGGCACATGGTTCGACATCCAATGCCTACTCTCAAAGCGTCGGTTCCGCCATGCTTTTCGAGTCTATCACCGCTCTCTCAGACGTGATTACCGCTCGATCATTCCGTCTTTCCGTGATTCCTATCTTGCTCTTCGCCGGTCTCATCTCAACCTACTACGTACCAAATGCAACTCCTTCTGGCAGCATAAAATCATCACTTCATTCAACTCTAAGACTCTGGCATACTTTTAACTCAATCCTTGCTCGCTCCTCTTCGCCGTGCAACATCAATACCAATGATTACTCGTCATTTCTCCAGACTAAAGTATCCACGTTGCTCTCTCACACCCCGGTCTCTATCCAATCCTACTCTGCTCAGGCTACTCTAATCCTTCCGGAACTCTTTCATCTTCTCCCTGTCTCACCTACAGAAGTATCATCTGTCCTCATGTCCTTGCCCAACAAAACCTCACCTGCCGATCCCCTGCCTACTCACATATTAAAATCTATATGCTCATCGATATCCCCATTTCTCACAACCTTGTTTAACTCGTCCATCCGCAGTCTATCTTCCATTCACACTGGAAATCCGCAATCGTTCGTCCCCTCCTTAAGAAACAATCGCTCGACCCCTCCCTTCCTTCTAGCTATCGCCCCATTTCACTACTCCCTACTCTTTCTAAGCTCTTAGAACGCCTCATCTTAATACAAATCAACGCTTATCTATCCTCATCCATTCTGTACCATCCTTTCCAATCCGCTTTCCGCTTTAATCACTCGACAGAAATCGCATGCATAAAAGTATACAACGACTTACTCATTTCTCGAGACAAGGCTCTATATAGTGTTCTCATCTTCCTCGACCTCTCCTCCTCCTTCGACATTGTCGACCACTCCGTCCTCCTTTATCGCCTTCGTTATGATTACGGCTTTTCTTCTTCCTCCGTAGCATGGTTCGCATCATATCTATCCGACCGTTCCTTTCGCGTCTGTTCTAATTCATCATCCTCCCCTCCCATCCCTATTTTTTGCGGGGTCCCACAAGGTTCAGTCCTAGGTCCCCTGCTTTTCTCTCTTCTGCTTGGCGATCTATCTCCGTTTATCAAACCTTACTCCTTTAACGTCATGCAATACGCCGATGACATTCTAATCTATGCTCATGCACCCGCACATCGCATACACGATATCGGCATTTCTGCCTGTCTCCGATCCTTCCTCGTCGCCGCCTCACTCGCCTGGAATCAACTCCCTCTCGACGTCCGCCGCGCCTCCTCCTTTATCACATTCAAACACCTCATCCGTTCACACCTCGACACATGATTCACAGTCTTGTTTTGTTGTGGTCATGTAAGCGTGCGCTGGCACGCATTTTCCACGTTAAAATAAATCCTTTTTTTCACTGTATCTTTTGCATAAACTATCATCCCCATAGTCCACAATCTGACTTTCTTAGGATTCCATTTCGATGATCACCTTTCTCTAAAACCCTTCGTCCGTGACAAGTTCCGCTCGTCTAACTTAATTCTCCGTGACATCCGCCGTATCCGCCCCCTTACCGACTTCCGTTCTTATATGTCTCTTATTTCAACGCTATTTTTCCCTTAAATCGATTACTGCCTTAGCCTTTTCGCCAATTCTCCAAAATTCATCATCCTAACACTACAACGCATAATCACCTCCGACGTTCGAGTGCTCTTTCGTCTCCGTCGCTTCGACCACATATCCACATATCTTGCCCAACTCTCCTGGCCCACCATCCACACCCGCATCAAACTCCGCTTCTTCTCGTTACTTTTCGTCTCATCGCTGTTGGCTCCCCATTGTTCATCAACCTTCCTTTCTTAGACGACACTCGCCCCACTTCGCTATCGCTGCGTCACTACGTCACTACGCACGTCGCTATCGCTGCGTCACTACGGTCTCCGCTACTCCCTCGTCGCCGCCTCACTCGCCTGGAAGCAACTCCCTCTCGACGTCCGCCGCGCTACCTCCTTTATCACATTCAAGCACCTCCTCCGTTCACACCTTCTCGACACATGATTTACATTTTTGTTTCATTGTGGTCATGTAAGCGTGCGCTGGCACGCATTTGCCACGTTAAAAAAATATTTTTTTAATTATACCAAGATCCTGAATGGACTGTGTGGCGACAACAAACTCGTTGACAGTAAAATATTCTTGACTCACATTACTATTACCTAATCTTATATTGCACACTTTTTAATATTCAATACAATTCCAGTGTTTAAGGGCCATCGATAAACAATGTTTAAGATATTTTGAAAGTCATTTCGATCCTTGTTGGTTTTAATCAATTTCCATACCTTTACATCATCGACAAAAGCTAAAACACTACAATCCTCAATTAAATAGTTGCTCACCCTCAGTTCCAGCTTGAGCTGGACGCTTGCGAACGCATTCCCCATCGGTGTGCACATTTGGTGTGGTCCATACGTTCGTTACCTTACGAGAAACGACCGCGCTGTCTTGACGTTCCCCAAGTGAAAATTTCACTAAAATTTAATGATCTGATATATGTGTGGAGGTGTTTGACAACCCCAGACCACTGTTGCAAGGACACGTTTGAGCTAAGAACCAACGATCGCCTACGTGATCACAACTATATGCTGAAGAGAAGACGACCCTGCAATAAAGAATATAAACAAACCATGATAGAATTGTACCTATCTGGAATGGTCTACCTGCTGTGACGATAAATGGTATCCTGGGGAGTTTTAAACGACGGTTGCGAAATTACCTCAGGATGCGTTGTCGTCATGCCTGAATTGCACATTATTTCGTTTATTTATTTAATTTTTTTCTTCTGTTTTCTCTGTTGTGAACCAACATGTTTGAGCTGTTTAAGCTCTTTTTGTTGTCGAAAATATAATAATAAGAAGAGAGAAAAGCAAAGGGCCTAATACAAAGCCTTGTGGAACACCTTAAGTTGGAACAACATGGAACCAACACCTTATGTTGGTTCCATGTTGTGGAACCAACATGCTTATTATAGATTGTTTCGTACGGAATCTGACGAGCCCGAGGCTTCCAATATGTGGCAAAAAAGCGGGCGAAACGAAAACGGCTGTGGCAATGGCGCCGTTAGTAGTCAGGGTGTATGGAATTGGATATTATGGATGAAGGATTCTGTAGTTCGTTTTTATGCGAGTCACCTTGTCTGATCTAGCAACTATTCAATAGATAAATAAGCATCCATCAAAGGATCAGCAACCAGATTTCAATCGATCTTCCTGATCCCGTGCGAAACAATCTATAATAAGCATGCCAAGAGCATCTCAGGCAATGCAGTTTCTGGAGATCGTGATGGAAGGTTTCATATACTGTGTGAAATCTGGTAATCCTGGATTCGTAGCCTAGCAGCCAAGAGCGCAAGCCAAGTACAAGAGCGACAGCTCGAATCTCGGATAAATCAAATTTCAAAAGGCAAAGAGTTGGTAGTCAGCCTTCTGATGAGCCGGGGCTACCAACATGTGCAAAAAGCGGGCGAAACGAAAACGGCTATGGCAATGGCGCCGTTAGTAGTCAGGGTGTATGGAATTGGATATCATGAAGGAAGGATTCTGGAGTTGGTTTTCAATGTGAAAGTCACCTTGTGTGATCTAGCAACTATTCAATACATAAATAAGCATCCATCAAAGGATCACCAACCCGATTTCAATCGATCTTAATGATCCCGTACGAAACAATATATACGAGGCAAACCATTCTATGGAGTTGAAAAGCCGTAATTATAACGAAGGGGAGATAAAAGGATAGAGTTGTCGACAATGTCGAAGGCGGAGGAGAGTCGAGAAAGATGAGAACACTATATAGAATCTTGACTCGAGTACTGAGTAGGTCGTAGTAAATTTTCATGCAGGCGATTCCTATGGAGTGATTAGAGCTAAAAACTGAGTTGATAGAAATGTACAGATTCGAGGAAGAGAGATAAACGTTGATCTGCATTGAGATGAAGAGTTCTAAGAGCTTATAAAAAGTAGGTAGGAGTGAAATGGTTCGATAACTTAAAGGAAAGGAGTGGTTGATCGATTGTTTCTAAAGGAGAGACGAGCGATGGCGGATTTTTAGTGTGGAGGAAATATACGACTGCGGATGGACTGAGGACAGATGAAACTCTGGCAGGTGTAACATGAAGAAGATGATAGAGTTTCGTGAGGATAATGCGAGTTGGGGAAGAGTGGGATGGGAGTGAAACGGTGTGAGAGAGCAGCGTGGATACTTTGGTCTGGAGAAATGACGAATAATCATAGTGATTGGTGTTGCAGGACGAAGAGGAGCGAGCAAGGTTGAGATAAAAGTATTCCAGTGATACTTAGAGTTGAATTAAGGGATGATTTTATGCTGCCAGAAGGAGTTGCATTTGGTACGTAGTAGGTTGAATATGTTATTTTGGGAGGGGATAGAGATGATTTGATTAAGGTAGAGCGGAGAAGGGTGTGGCCAAGATTTTCCAATGTGGACGTTAGATGGTAAGTGTGTGAAGCGGGGTGTGGTTGGAAGTGAGATCACTGGTGACGAGAAAGTGATC
Organism: Pomphorhynchus laevis; assembly: GCA_012934845.2. NCBI lineage: Eukaryota > Metazoa > Acanthocephala > Palaeacanthocephala > Echinorhynchida > Pomphorhynchidae > Pomphorhynchus > Pomphorhynchus laevis. Next base: position 33,114 of record WNNJ02002440.1, read on the forward strand.
GGATAGACCGGGATCGGAGATGGACAGTGAGGTGTATGCAGCAGCACGATCAGGGACAAGGATGTTGTTGTGTGCCCCGCCATGTATATGTGTGTGGGCAGTGGATATCGGTTTATAGTGTTAGTAGGTTATAATGTTGATGAACCGAATGGAATTGGTTGATGAGGAGCGGTCGAGGATTATGTTAAAGTCGCCATGAACGAGTGAAAGGATGGAGGACAAATATCAGTGGGACAGGATGTTAGCGAGTTCGGTAATAAATAAGGATGTAGTAGCAGATGAATCAGAACGATATACAATGGCGAAATCCAGAGGGATCAGGCTAAAATGACGACAAGGTCGCAATTCAAAAAGCAAGGACTGAAAGGGGAAGTGATTTTGCGAAGAGATGCGAAGTGACGGGCGATTGCGACATCCTCAGTGAATTAATAATTTAGAAGTCCAATTGGTTTGCGACAATAGGACTAAATGTTATGATGTCACCAATAGTCATTAATCGTCTATCAGTAAAAACGTTGCCTTACAGACTTTTAAATGCTCTTCCAAGAGCATTTGGAAGGAATATTTGTGAGGAATATTTCCGCAGCTTTCGTCATGTTGTATTGTCAAAGTACATTAAGACGAACTCTTGACACACTTGTCAACCTAGCCTAACAAAATAAATGAATGCAGGCCTCCGAACCTTACGGAAACGTCAAGATATCGTAGTACGAAAAGCGGATTACTCTCCTCAGTCCCTTGTTTGGTCTTTACTGACTACGAAAATAAAGCATCTAGACAATTGAGTGACATAGTATCATATGTAGCGTACCCACAGAAATGGTGAACGTAAGACAAACTGTAAATGATCACTTGTACGAATATATGGTAAAAAAAAGCGATCTCAACGATTGTGGCTGATGAAGTGAAACCGAAAACAGAAAAATTAGGAAACTTTTATATGCTTCCAAAATTCATAAAATACATCGTTCGTTTTTGGGGTCGTCCTATAGTAAGTTGTATCAATACACCTTACAAGTCTATCAAGATAGTTGCATCACGAACTCAAAGAACTGCAAAACGATATTTCGTCGTACATCTGCAGTACATTTGATTTTCTGAGGAAATTTGAAAGTCAAAAGGCAACGTTCCCTCGAGAAGCAGTGTTAGTTACTGCGGATGTAGGATCGCATTATACTCGCATTCCATATAGTAAAGGTTTAAAAGCAATCGATACAGCAATGCAACGATTACGATATGAAGTTAAATAAAAAAAATTATCTTAGCTTCCACGAAAATGGTTCTGACCAACAACTTTTTGAGTTTTCATAGACAGGCCGGTACTGCTATAGCACACCTATGCTCCTACATACGCTACTATATATGGCAGAACGGGCTAAGTTCATATGATTCATATCATCATCTGAATTGTTATCTATGCCAAATGAACTAATTCAGCCGAAATGAAGCCGAATTCTTTAATTTAATGGTCAGGAAACAAATTTAATTATTAAATTTTGATTTAGCATTATTATGTTTTGTTTATTTTATAATAATAATTATTATTATTTATTACAAGACTTTGACACATAAGAGTCATGTTGTCTGATCACAATATTAAGAAAAAGAAAAATATAAAAAATAAAAAGAAAGAAAATATAAAAAAAGAAAAAAAGTAGTTCAGCAATAATAAATTGTCACATATAGTTATATATTTCCTGCAAAGAATCTTCTGTTTTTATTCACATGCACAGCGCATTCTGGAAAGATTTGTACTGTGCCATAGACACGATCGAATTCGGCAATCGGTTCCATAGGTTTACCGCTCTGTGAGATAATCGCAAGTATCTATGACATTTCCCGTGTGATTGCACAACAACTGATAAAGAGTGTCCTCTGTGGCTAGGATGATCTGTAGAATAACGGATTCCGATGGATAACCAGGAAAGACATGGATCATTCGCCATAACTGTAATAAATCATTGCACACATATCTCTTGTAAACTGAAGTAATATTTAGTTGGCTTAGTCTATCACAGTAGGCGATGTTCCGAAGACCAGAACATAGCTTGGAAAATCGGCGAAGAATCTTTTCTAATTGGTTTATTTCACCACGCGTAGAAGGAAAAGTCGCCGACGAAGCATAATCAATAATTGGTCTGATCAACGCCTTTTATAATAGTGAGAACTGAGACGGTGGAAGCGAACTAAAGGTATTTTTGATCATGTAAATAATTTTTCTCGACGTGTTGCATATATTTTCAGTATTGAGGTCGGTTTTAAACGAATTCTGAACAATTATCCCAAGATCTTTTGTATACGAATTTGTGGGAATAATCTCACCGCAAACAGAATAATCATTTGGTAAATCACTACGACCAAATCTGAGGTGGACACATTTAGTAATGTTAATCATGATTCCGGTCAGTTCGCTCCACCTATTAACCATATTTATGTCATCTTGTAAGTGTTGCATATCGGCATAGCATGTAATGACATTCCATATTTTAAGATCATCCGCGAATGCTAATTTTTTACATTTTAGAGAGCGTATCAAACTATTCAGAAATATGACGAATAATAATGGACCCAACACCGATCCCTGAGGAACACCCATTGATAAATTTGACGGTCTAGATAGACAATTTTCAAACTCGAACTCTGAAAGAACGATTAGATAGGAAAGCGTGAATCCATCGAATAATAGGAATTTCAATTCCGTAATCTGCAAGAGCCTCAATCAACATATTGTGGGGAACCCTATCAAAGGCCCGACTCAAGTCGAAATACACGACATCAACTGCATTACCCTGCGCAACTGCATCAACCCATGCTTCGCGTGCACATAAAAGATTAGACATGCAAGAACGTCCAGGACGAAAACCATGTTGCGAATTATCTAACAAGTTCGATGATTCAAGATAGGATAGTAATCGCCGATACAATATGCGCTCTAACATCTTACATACGACACTTGTAAGGCTTATTGCTCTATAATTTTCAGGATTGTGACGATCTCCTTTTTTGTGGACTGGCACTACAGTGGCGATTTTCCAATCTAACGGTAGAATTGACTTAGCTAGTGATAGTTGAAACAAATAAGCTAACGGTGAAGCAATAAATGTTGATAATATCTTTAGTATATGGGGATGTAATCCATCCGAACCAGGTGATGAATGTCGTAAAGAATTTAACTCACTATAAACCTCCTCGGTAGTAACATCAAAATAACTTCGTGAATGGCTTACACGAGATTGCTGGTTAATTTCTGTGTTATTAGTTACGAGTTGAAAAGTCGACGCAAACGTGTCGGCTACATCTTGAGATTGATATCATGGTACGAGGAGAAGAGTCTACTTGTCCAGGAATTCGAAAAAGTGGGAGGAAGCGAAACCGTCCAGGATATCTCAAAGACTATCTCGTCGGGGAGAATGTCCTGTAATTACTAATAACTTATTACTTTGCTTTAACAGCTTTACGTGTTATAGATTGTTCAGTAAAGCTCCCGTATAGTTCAATATAAATCAACACAATAAATAAAGAATAAATTTAAACTCTTAAGTGGCAAATTTTTATGGATGGATAATAAATAATATACTTTGTATTAGAATAAGATACTAGATAGTTTTATCAGAAGAAGTGCAACATTAGCATGTATTTGGCCCCGCTGCTATGTTGGGTAGAGGAGTTAAGGGCCGAAACCCGATAGCATGACAGTTCCTCCTTATGACCTCTAATCTCTAATTCTTATTCTGATACAACGTCTGTTATTTATTAGTCTATTCATAAAAATGACTTTTATTTTAAATTTCAATTTTTTATTTTAACTTGATATAAATTATAAAAAATATTATAACAATTATTTATTTTATTATTTAATTATTAAATTTTGATTTAGCATTATTATGTTTTTTTTATTTTATAATTATATTAAATACGTAGAATCAGTTAGCTGATTTGATTAGTCTACATTTAGTCTACAAGCGAATCATAACTACATTTAAAAACTACTTTAGTCTATAAGAGAATCATAACTTTAGCCACTGCGTGTTGGCAAGACTTTGTATTTTTTAGTTAAGCGTTTCTCCTGGGATTCTTATTCTAGGCGGACAATACACAGGGTTATCAAAAATTGTCAAGAATGCGCTCCATAAACCCATACGCTGTAAGTGGGTCCATGCCCTGCACATTGGATAACTAGATGTTTCGACAGAAGCGATGATTTCTAATCCTGGAACAAACGAGTAGATTTGGAGCAATCTCTGCAGGGAGTACATGACCTGGCAAAATTTCTCACGCTTTTTCACAGATGTCATGTGTTTTTTATGTATCGCAATTAAAGTGAAGAACAATGAAACAGTTATCAGGAAATCAAGGCAGTTCTAGATAGCTCATATTGCATGTCATGTCAAGGCGCCTTAGTAGATTTTGTTAAACGTCATTACAAAGTAAGTGATATGCTGGATGGTTACGCTGCCGATATTCAATGTCCCACGAAAATCGTTGGGCCAGAAATCCAAAGCGCGCAATGGGTAAAAGACAAGTTAATTTTTGGGTTGCAACTGAGACTCAAAATGCGAGTTTGTTTCATTCATTCTCTGCATCAGGCCTTTATAACATAAGTATGTATTTGCTACACACTCAGAGTTATAATTTTAATCTCCCATGGGCTTGTTTCAACGATTTTAAAAGCTAAACTACTAAGTTGTGTTTTGCTATCTAACGTCAAATGTATCGTCAAGGCAGATGTCCGAATTTTCATACGTCTTCGTACTTTTGATCATACATCCCACCTTTATTTATCAACCTTCCTTTTGCTGACAATTCTCGCCATGTTTGCTGTTCTTTGCGTTCTTGTAATTCCCCTCTTTTACATGTCCAAACTACTATACCACTTTTGTCTTCCGCTCCTTTCATGTAGCTGCTCCTCATCATCGTGGAATCATATGCCCATTCATATACGCCAATCAACCTTAATGCCGTGCTTCAAATGTCAAATCCGATCACATTAAAAAATTAACTAATTTATCAATATGACTTTTGCTGTGTTTTTTTGTTACTTAGTCGACTTGTAAGCGTGCCGCGACATGGATTTGACGCTTTTAATAAAGAAGTTTCCAAGGTCGACTTGGATTAACTAATGCTGAAAACGGAGAACGAGTATGGGGATGGGGACGAGTAAGAGTAGGAGCGACAAGGAAATGATCATACGAACCAGGATCAGTAATGGACAAGGAGGTATAGTCATTGAAGCAGTTGGTAACAGCAATGATGTCGAGAGAACCGCCGAGAATATGACTGGGGCTTGTTGAATGTAATTTATAGTTAAAATCAGAAAAAAAGATAAGTGATGGAGTCAGAGTCAGCAGGAAGATCAAGACGAATGTTGAAATTACCCGGAACAAAAGAAGGAGTATAAGACAATGAACAGTGTGAAAGAAGATCTTCAAGGTCGTTAACGAACATACGTGAGAGAGCAGCTAAGCCAGGACAGTATACAATCACAAGTTCCATAGGGAAATGAGTTGAAAATCTGTATGAATAATTCGAACGAAATGTAAAGGATGTTAGTGTTAATTTTACGCGGAGACGTATAGTGACGAGCAATTGCAACAATACCGCCGTGGTTATGAGCAGTAGATGTGGAAGAAACAATTCGATGAGCTTATTCAATTAGAGAACAACCAGAAAGACATATACGACAAATAACAAGAACGTTAAAGTCAGAGTGCCATGATTCGGTAATGCAGAGAATATCGATAGATAATTGATCGAAGATATAAAGGAGCATATCAGCTTTATGAAGAATTAAGAAAAGAAGAATTGAGCGAGTGTTGAATAGATAAAGTCGAAAAGTATGCTTAGGAGTGAGATCGACTAGCAAAGAAGACAATGGAGAAACGATACGCCATCAGATTTTTGGCCTCGTGTGTACGACGTGAAAATTTCTGTTGATTTGACAGATTGATAAGGATGGCTCGGCGTTTGTTTTACGTCGATGTTTCTCAATGCGAGCTAAATTGAGCTGGGCAATATCAGAGGCGGAGCGGTCATGAAAGATACGAAAATTAGATGAAGTGGTTAGAAGTTTAAAACGTTTGGAGAGTACCAAGGATCATGTGAACTATACCGGAAACGATTTTTAATGAGTACAGGATTGGTATGATTGAATTTAGTGGATTTGTTTAAACAGATAAAAGATACAGAAGCTATATTATTGAAAAGGGATGGATTATCATAAGCAAGAATGGTTGCAAGGATAGAGTTGAAAGCAGATACATTATCGAGGCGAGATTGTGGAGAAGCACATTCTAAAAAAATTAAGTTAGATATGATAATACAGCGATCGCGAGAAGGAAATTACCTCCTTTACGGGGAGGTAAAGTAAGGAGTACGTGAAGCGAAGAAAGATGTATGAGATGTATTCAGATTAGGAATGTATAGGAAAGAGGAGGTACGAGATGAACAGCTTTACCGGTTGCCTTGCTAGAATTATGAAGATGAATGGGCGTTTTATCGTAAGTTGAACGAGGAGTGTATGTAAGAGAAGGTTCAAGAATGGGATTATACGATGCGAAGTCGGGTGTTGATGCGAGGGAGACGTCAAAAACAGTATCGGTCTGAGTAGTCATATGTGAGACAGAAATGAAGGAGCAGGATAGCTGTAGAAATTGTACTGATGAACAAAAAGCATATGTAAACGGTTTTCTTTGATAAACCGAGCGGTCAGATATTTTAACTCGAACAAGGGTTCATACGACAAAATCTTTACCATTGCATCCAACTGCCCAACTTGTATAACGATCATTGCATTTTGATGAGGAAGATGCGTGATCAGGAAGGATTTGAGATAGAGCTTTTTAGGCATGACCTTTTATCGAGAGAATGAGCTCAATCCGCGAGCGTAGCGAGCGGAACTGACAGGAAAAATCTGGAACTGACAGGAAAAATCTGGAACTGACAGGAAAAATCTGGAACTGACAGGAAAAATCTGGAACTGACAGGAAAAATCTGGAACTGACAGGAAAAATCTGGAACTGACAGGAAAAATCTGGAACTGACAGGAAAAATCTGGAA